>BLKR01003474.1:0-144070 GCA_011170035.1 Teleogryllus occipitalis | reverse complement strand
CGAAACGAGGCCGAACTGTGCTTTATTTCGATTCGTTCGGACTTCCGCCCCCTCCCGAATTTCTTCGATACACGCGCGGACACCACGTGACGTACAACACTCGTCAAGTTCAAAAATACAACTCGAGCAATTGCGGCAAGTTATGTCTACAATTTCTTTTTCACGAATGGAAGAAAAAGGGAGATTAAACACCGGACGTTACCATTTGACTTGCGACGATCGTGTCATGCGCACGTACACTCTCATCGGGAAGGGGCCGGTGATTTCGGTAAAGTTTTCGCCGGGTGTTGACCTGTCGAACGACGTGTACGAGCTCGCGTTAGTGCATCTCAGCACCGTTCACACCATTTGCAACGTGAACGACGGTCACAACAAACTCCACTACGAAGTTGTCGGTGGTTCGCCATCAAGCTATAGTCTGACCGTCCCTCCGGGTACGTATACCTTGGAAGACATCCAGCATCACATATCGAACATCTTACGCAAACAATTTCCCAAGGACTTTGCGGCGAAGAAGCACTTTTTCGATTTGGTGGCGGACCCGCAAACTAACAAAGTGCGCGTCAACACGTCGTTCACGCTGCGATTCGAGGACGCCGAGTCTATCGGTCCTCTCCTCGGATTTTCAAAGACCGTGTCACCCACACCTTTCGGAGAGTACGAGCCGGCCGATGCTTCACCGACCATCGTGAAAGATTTTGAAGTGTTCGTGACGTGTAACGTGATCGAAAGCGGGTATATAAACGATCGAATAGCACACGTGTTGTATCAGTTTCACATCAACGATTTACCCGCCGCCGTCATCGAAGAAAGGCCGACCGAAGAAATCTTTCACCGCGTCACGCGGCGTTGGATCGACGAGATCGCGATTCGACTAGAGAACGCGGACGGTCAAGTGATTCCGTTGTACTCGGAAACGCCGTTGACGTGCACCTTACTCGTGCGCCCCAGAAGCAATGCCGCCTTCTTCTAAAAGAACATCGAAAAAGCACTATAAAATGCAGGTCGTGTCGCGACCGAGGCACAGAGTGCTTTGTCCGCTCACCACGTTAACACCATCCAGTCGACAAACCTTACGACCGTTGGGTTACAGTATTTTCTAAAGAAGAAGAAAAATGTCGAAGAAAATGAAGACCAATCATTCTTCAACAGAATTTGTGGACGAACACGCGATCGACATTCTCCGCAAGGAGAATATTAAACATCACATCGTCAACGTAGCTGTTCACGAACCCTTTCCGTACGTCAAATCGTTTGGCAATAACGATGAAATTCGTATTACTATCATGAATAAGGACGCCGTCTTCTTACCTTGCGAGAGTTCGCTCGTCCTCATGGGATCTGCGGTCAAGAAGGGCACCACAGATCGCACCAACTGCGAATTGATTAACAACGGTTTCGCTTTTCTTTTTAGCGAAATTCGTTACGAAATCAACAACGTGATCGTCGACGTTGTTAAAAATCCGGGCATCACGACCACGATGAAGAACGCGTGTTTCCTTTCGACAGAAGAAAGAAGATCGTACGGCAATGCTTGTTGGACCGAAGGACTCATGTTATACAGGCCTGCTGACAACTGTAACACCGATATCATGCTCAGTTCGAATGGCGGGAAATTTTACGGTATCGTGCCGTTGCGACTGTGGATGGGATTTTTCGAAGATCACACGCGTATCATGACTGGTGTGAAACACAACCTCGTTCTCATTCGAGGTCGTCATGATAATCGATGTGTCATAACGAAAGCGGCAGTACCAGACGAAACAACGATTACCGTGACGGATGTGATTTGGAGAATGCCTCATTTGACTCTGAGCGATGCTGCTTCCCTAGCAGTGACGAGAGCGCTCGACAGTCGGCGGCCTCTCCCCTTGCAATTCAGGCGATGGGAACTTCACGAATACCCCAACGTTCCGGCCGGGGGAAAAGGACCGTTTCAGTGGACAGTGAAGACTGCCGCAAAAGAGGACCATCCCCTGTACATTATCTTTGGGATGCAAAGGGGGAAAGACCTGGACCTGAAACAGAATAATGCTGAATTCAATGGTAACGATATGACAAGAGCAAAACTGTATTTAAACGACGAGTTTTACCCTTATTCCGAACTTCAAGTCAATGTAAAATATTATACCGGAGGCGAACACTGGTGCCCCTATCTCGATGAAATGATGAAAAAAGCCGAACGTTCTTACTACAATCGTGAACCCATATCGGCGATGAGCTTTTGGTGGCTGAATCGTTTCTTTCCTGTTATTGTATGAGACGTCTCCGCCAGAGCGTCTGCCGTACTCCCCTCACAAACCGACATCAAGATCACGTGGGAAACAGGTACTGCTATGCCAGCTAACGTCACAGCGTATTGTGTCATTATCTACAAAACAGAAGCGCAATACGCACCGATCGACGACTTTGTGGTGAAGAAAAACGTGATCATATAAGACGTCGCGTGTTTCGCTCACTGCCTTCATTCCGTGTCTTGCCTTCATGAGATGATGAACGGAGAAGAAGAACTTCCATCTGCTTCGCCCGGTGAAGTCGAATTCGCTTCGTCTTCATCTTCTTGCGATTCGCAACTCGCAGTTTTTGTTGATAACAAAGAAAACATGGAAGAGGGGGAGGAGGAGGAGGCGGGGCCCGATTTTCCTTCTGCATGCGGTCATCCCTGTCCGTTGCATTGCACATCGAAAAAGAAGACGAAGAAAACCAGAAAGGGTGCAAAACCAAAAGAGAGAAACACCAAAAAAAATCAACACCGTCACGATGCTGCAAGACGACGGAACGATCGACATCCACCTCACCGGATACGGTCTGCTGCGATCTCCTGCTGGACGTCAGAGGATGCGCGCGCAACGCCGCGGAATGGTTAGCGAGAGCTGTGCAGATGGCGATTGCATCGATGAATACCACCGACAACAATAACAGCCAAATGTAATGCCTTTGTATTTTTTTATTATCAATAAAATGACGTATTTCTAATTGTATTTTTTTATTTCTTATCCTTATTACACGCTGAGTAGTGTATCCTTTTCCCCCTCCCCCTCCCCCTTCCCCTTGTCGGTGGCGTTTGATAAACAGTTTCCTTCGGTAGCATGCAAACAGTCACTCGCGTTCTTCGCATGGCGATGGACGTTGTTCAACAATCGGCGACACTGCCCGTCGTAAAGGTGACGGCCTTATGGCTTGGAAAAGACGACGAGAAACAGAGTCGACACGGACCGCTTTTCCCTGATAGCGTGCGCGCTCTTATCGTGGGACCTTCCGGGTGTGGAAAGACAAACGTGGTCGTCTCGCTTCTCACCGGACAGTTCGGACTGGCGTTCCGCAAAGTGTATTTATATTCCACCACAGACACGCAGCCCATGTACACGTACTTGAAACAAGTCTGCGACGGACTCCTTCCTTTCATTCGTTTTCGCAACACGATAGCATCGTGCCGCCAGCCGAGGCGTCGCCCGACAGTATTTTCATTTTCGACGACATCGCCACGGAAAAACAAGACTGTATCAAAGCCTACTTCGCGGCCGGCAGACATAAACACACGGACGTGCTCTACCTCTGTCAAACGTGAACCAAAATTCCCAAGCAGTTGATTCGCGATAACGCGAATATGATCATCATCTTCCGGCAAGACGACAACAACCTCGAGTATATCTACAAAGAACACGTTGGAAACGATTTGAGTACATTCAACGATTTTAAGGCGATGTGTTCCAACGTGTGGAACACCGACCGTTTTGCTTTTGCGGTGATATGTAAACCTAGTGCGCTTCGTAACGGTCGATACCGATCGGGCTTTGACCGGTTTCTCGTGCCGTCTCGTGACGATGGTGGTGTTGATTTTTAGCAAGGTTATATAATATCTTTTCTTTCGCTATAGACTTCACTCTACACCATGGTGTACGTGCGACAGCATTTCGATGTCACGGGAACGCGACGGGCGAGGCGACACTATCGCGGAAGAGGATTTATAGGACGGATGCTGAATCGGGCCATAGACAAACTGCCCTTCGAACTTCACATTCCCGGTGGATATCAATTTTGTGGGCCCGGTACGAAGCTCATGAAAAGACTGCAAAGAGGCGATCGGGGCATCAATCCTTTGGACGAAGCGTGTAGAGAACACGACATCGCTTACCACAACTACAAAGGCGGTGAGGAACGCAAAAGGGCAGACGAAGCGCTCGCCAAGGCCGCGTGGGAGCGGGTCAAGTCCAGAGACGCGAGTATCGGTGAAAGAGCGGCCGCGCTCGGTGTGGCGGGTGTGATGAGAGTGAAAACGAAAATAGGAGGACGCGTGAAGAAAATAAAACGGCTTCGATAAACGCGAGAAGAAGAAAAGGAAAAAACCTAGACAATGAAACAGCTAAAAACAGCAAAAGATCAAACATAGACTTGAAGACGATCAGCGCGCTCGAGAAAGCGAAAAAGAGCTTGCGTGGAAAGCCACCGCGTCCTCCCCCATCTTCACCACCCGCTCCCCTTCGATCCGAAACGCCGGGAGAAACATTGAAAACAGATGTGGAGAAGGCACGTGAAAACATTCGCAACAAAATGAACATCTTGCAAGAAAGCGAAACGATGCGCAATCGATTACTTGATACTTATCTCACGACGCCCGTCTCGAAAGCGCTACCTCAAAGAGAGAAAAAAAATTGTGTACCACCATCAACACCACCTTCTTCCGTTCGATCTTCCACGCGTGTTCCAATCAAATCGGAATCAAGTTTAGAAGAAGAAGGTCACTCCTTCGAAACACTCCCCGCAGAGTTTAAAGAAAGAAATAAAGATGTTCGCCACCAACATTATGAACAATTGATACAAAAATTGACGTATGCTAGAATCGGAATAGGAGATACCGTTTTGGGGCCGTACTATATTGGAGAGCGACCTTACATCGGTACCAGCTTGATGGAAATGCGCTCGGAAGAGGAAGCATTCTACGTTCAGAGTCACAAATTCTATCCAGAGCCAGGTCTTCTCGAACTACTTTTCGATCGACATCCCAACATAAATGATGTCACGCAAGACGATTTGAAACAATACAAAACGATTCTCGAACTCACTTCCGCGCACAAGAAGGATTACTTGCCGACACGTCCGTATAACACAAATGATAATAAAAATAAATATCGTGAGATTATCGCAAAAATTTTCGCGGCTGAAAGACGAAGTGAAAGACTTGCGCAACGCAACAGGAAGGGGAGGAGACTATGTTTTGTGACGGTGCCAGACTACAAATATTGGCGCGATCCGAACACACTCGTGGCGAGGCTCAGTCTTTTACACGCTTCGAAAGCCACCGGTAACAACGGACTCGATGGAGAAATAGTAGAAATAGAGGATGAATTGCGTAACGCCGGTATTATCGGTTAGCTCCTCTGATCATGCAGAAGAAAAAGAAGAAAACGTCCGCCGTGTCGTCGACCGTTCGTCAAGGACTCGCTGCGGAATTGCACGCGCCTGCCCGACGTCGTTACGCGAGACGGCGGGTGATTACGAAAGGACTCGATGATTTATGGCAAGCCGACTTGGTTGATATGCAACCGTACTCGAAAAACAATCGAGGGATGCGTTACATTCTCACCGTCATCGATGTAGTATATAGTAAGTACGCCTGGGCGGAAGCGATAAAGAAAAAGACAGGAGCGGAAGTCGTCAAGGCTTTCGACCGCATCGTGACGTCGAGCGGTCAAGTGCCCCACTTCCTACAAACAGACCGAGGCACCGAGTTTTACAATACCGCACTCAACAAGTGGCTCCGAGATCATGACATTCATCATTATTCCACCTTTTCCAACGTGAAGGCCGCCGTTGTCGAACGTTTCAATCGAACGCTCAAGGAGCGGATGTGGAGGCGTTTCACCGCCGAGGGGACGCGACGCTGGACCATGATGCTCACCGCCCTCCTCAGAGATTACAACAATACCAAACATCGAACAATCGGTATGAAACCGAAAGACGTCAAAGACGATAGATTATTGCAAACAGTGTACGCGCAAGTGAAAAAGCTCGACCCACGTCTTCTGATAAGAAAAAATCAAAAAAATTTTCGAGTCGGTGACATCGTTCGGGCGAGCACGTACAAAAGCTCACCGTTTCGGAAAGGATACGAAGCGCGATGGGGAACCGAACTTTTCAGAATCGTTCGTGTGCATCTCTCGAATCCCGTGACGTACTCGCTAGAAGACCTGCATGGTGAAACGATCAAGGGCTGCTTCTACACCGAGGAATTGCGTCACACGCTATATCCTGATCGATATTTGGTAGAGCGCGTCGTACGGAAAAAGGGTTCGCTTCGCCTCGTGAAATGGCTCGGTTTCGACACACACCATAATTCGTGGGTGCATGCGAGAGACATTGAAGATTAAGATTGTATCACAACTCCCCTGACGTCATATCTTCGTCACGTCACAGTCTTGTTAAAGAAGGACGGTAACAGCACGACGACCGTCAGTCTTTTACTGTAGTCTCCCCTAGTTCTATACATGGATGAGACACCGACGCGCTGTGTTATTCAGATCGACTTGTTTCCGCTGTGGTTGTCGGTGCTTGCGTTTTGTCATTTCCGTGTGTTTGGTGTCCGACCGTTTGTTGTCTACGGTATTGCGTGTGTAGTCATGTTGAGCTACATGAAAAATTCTTTGCGTCAACTGTTGAATGAAAAAGACGAAAAAAACGTTGAGAAAAATTCTTCTGAAAGGGACTCGAAATCGTTGAACAAGGAGGATGGGGAGGAGAAGGAGAATGCGTGGACAGTGTCGTCGTCGGTGAGGCTCTCACAACCGATCACCACACCGTGGCGCGAGAACGAAGTCAAATGAAGAAGGAGAAGAAGAAGAATGAACAACGGTCATGGGCTCACAGCTGTCGTTGATCTTCAAGGTTTTTGGATAAGCGGGCAATTCGTTATCAAAGTGTTGAGCGTCATCCTCGATAAAGGCGATTTCGACAAGCGGGGTGGGAGAGGGTTCGATCGGAAATTCATCTTTCGTCCGCCGAGTCCTTTCCGTACTTTGAACAACGCCGACAAGAATCAAGTGTGGTGGATCAAAAGCTGTCATCAAGCCACACCGCCGTGGAGTGGCGGGAATCATGATTTTCGAGACAGGATGTTTGTGGTTAGGAAAGCTTTAGAAGGTGTGACAACTGTATACGTGAAGGGAGGACAGAGGAAAGAATGGTTGCAAAAGTATGTAACAAAAACACGCATATTCGATCTGGACTCGTTCGGGTGTCCTCCGCTGAATGAGTGCTTACGTGTGTATCGCGAACTCTACGCTTGCGATGACGTCAGTTTAGCAGGACAACAGGTCATCGCCTTGTATGAATGGATGTGCGACAATCGACCGGACTTGCTGCGTCATGAATTAGAGAAGGCTGTAAAAAATATTATAAGCGAGCTCACCATTCCTTCGCTCGTCATTATGATGCAGAGTGCCCAGTCGTTCGTATCTGATCGTAAGCTCATCCGGTGCGTCACAGCGGTATTGGATTACTCCCTTCAAAAGGCCAGACGAGAAACATCCGAAAATATCGACCGCGCTTTCAGAAGGTTACGTGAAGTCGGTGGCAGGCTTACACGTCTCGACCCGGAAACATTGAATCAATTTCCTATCGAATTTTTATGTCATTGGCCAAGTCCTGACGAGGTCGAGCGCGTTTTCGAAAAACTATCTGAAGACACCCGAAACCTACCGTGTGTTCAAGAACTTCGATCGTGTAAAGAACATTGGAATCGTGGACGCACGCAAGTTGACACAGTGCCGCCGCCGAAGCGGGACTGTCGCGTTTGCATCTATCTCCGGCAGCCTTGCAATCAACACTACGCGCAGGACAACGCGAACGCACCGTCGAGGAAGAATTGTCCTTCGTGTCGGCTCGACAATTCCTGCACGCAGCACCACTACTCGCAAGAAAACAAAGGACAGCCGACGTTGAAACGGGATCGTGTGTTTTGTCTTAGGAATATCCTTACGGCTGTGTAAAAGTGTGTGTGTGTGTGTGTGTCATGAATTGTATAGATTCTTTCAAAATCTGTTTCATCCTTATGCATTTTGCTTTCGTGATCAGTGCTCTTATCTGCTTCATACTTTGAAGACACACAATTCATTCAGTCAGTGTCCATCAACATGGGAACACGTGAAGCAAAAATCACCGCCGCGAGGCTCGCCTACGAAGACGTCCTCGACGAGAGCAGCGAGTGGAAGGGCGAAGCGGCCAAGTTGTGGACCAACATCGCGAAGGCCGCAGACGATCTCTCCGTTATCGCCTGTCAAGAAAAGAACGACGCGTGGAAAATTCCTAAGCTGTGGGACATCTCCGAATCCGTGTGGAACGTCGCCTACTTAGCAAAACGGCTTCGTGAAGAGCAAACCTATCGTTTTAGTGATGAAAAAGAAAAAACCTTATATGACCTGTCCATTTTCATGCATACTGAAGTTCTCAAGGTCATGGATCAACTCATCGCCCGCCTGCCGGATTCATCAAAACAAAACAAAAATTCAAAACCGTGTCAGAAAAAGCAACTGCGGAAACGCATGAGTTTCATCTGGAAAGACGTTCAAGCTCTTCCGTCTCCAAACGTCACATCATCATCATCACCACCACAATGTGAAGCGAGTGTCGCAACAACCTCACGTGATGAGACGAAGAGGAAATGCATCGCACCTCGCGAAGATGAATCGAGTGATGATAATAAGAGGAAGAGGGAATGGAAGAACGAAAGAAGAGAGTTCATGGCTAACATTCACTGCGTGTGACGTCACACCTGATAAGCTTATCTCATCCACCGCCAACCATTGTCTGCGACACCGTTTTTGTGTAAAAAGACGCGACGGAACATGATGCTCGTCAGTTCATCATGAGTGACAGTCAAGTAAACAGCATGGTCTTCTACGACTCGGTAGAGGATGATGAGGACGATGGTGTGTACGATGACGAAGAGAATTCGCATGATGAAGATGATGGTGATGAAAAAGAAACTTGCAATATACCAGCGTACGTTGCCACCAAAGATTACGTAAACGAACGACTGGAATACGCTCGTCAAATTGCATCACGAGATATCGATTGCACGATCACGGAACATATTCAACCGCTAAAGACCTCATTACAACTCGTGATCGACACTCAATCCAGATGTCTCCGCCAGTGGAAAGTCAACGATACCTCCTTCAACGCCGATCATTACCGCATTTCGAATACGGCTTCTCCTCAAGAGGAAAAAGATGTCGCCAACAAAGCGTACGTCGACCACAACATCAAAAACATCAAGGCGCAATTAGAAAAAATTCCAAAACTCCGTTGCAGCAAACTGGGAAACGTCAACGTGATGAAAAAACGTCTCGTCAACGTGGCGCCGCCCATCAAAAAGGAAGACGGTGCAACAAAAGGATATGTAGATGATAAAATCAAAAGGGAAATCGCTAAATATCTAGCCAGCACACAAACATGAATGTCAATTTTTTTCCTGTATCGATTTGTATGCATTAATTGATTATAATAAAAATCATTCATTCAATTTGTACTGTTTTTCATTTGTTATCCTGTCATTTTATCCTTGTAGGATTTCCTTTTATCAAACCAACAACAATCATTCATTTTATGTTATGAAATAAGTATTTTCAAAATACACGCGCGCACCTCTCTCTCTCTCTCTCTCTCTCCTTCCTTCCAGTCGACGCTCGCAGAGCGCGCACGCTAATGAGACCACATCCGCCCGGTCGCCGGCCTCGGGCGCGAGCGCGCTGCCTCCACGCACAGACAACATCCGGATGTGGTTGCGGTTGGGCGCGCGCGCTATCGAGACACATCCGCCCGCCCGCCCGACTCGCTGCCGCCGCCGCCGCCACAGCGCCGCGCGCGCGCGTACTATCAGTACCTCTCGCCACACAACTCCACTGCGGATGCCGCCGTAGCTCAGTGCCAAAGCGCTCGCCAACCCCCCCCCACCCCTGCAGTCACAGGAAACGGGACTCGGTCTGGTTCGAATCCGCCTCGGACGGTAAGCATTTTTGAAACACCACCACCACGCCACGTCACACACACTTACACACTTCGCCACCAGAGCGCGCCACCTCACTTCCAAACTTCGTCACCAGAGCACGCGCACCGCGCCAAAGCTACGTCACACACACTTACACACTTCGCCAGCAGAGCGAGCCACCTCACTTCCAAACTTCGTCACCAGAGCGCGCGCACCGCGCCAAAGACCCCACGTCATTCGCGTCACAGGTCATGCGGGTCCTGGATCGGAAGTGAGATGAGACCGGAAATGGCTTATCTTATCTCACTTCCGATCCAGGACCCGTATATTCCCCTTACTCTGACAGACAGAATGAGTTCGGATCTGAGGATGATCGCACGCGTTTTTATGTTGTGTTAAGTTTTTGAAAATTTTGCGGAAGTGTCGTGTAAAACGTTATTAAGTTATTTTGGTTGCATAAAAACAATTGTTGAGACTGAGTGTATCGAAAATTTATTTAAATTCATTTAGAAATTCACGAAAAAAATCCGCATAGACAAAATTTACGCAAATTAGGTGTCAGGAAATAGGAGCGTCGCGAAAGATATACATATCGCGAGATATAGAAATAACATTCAGGGAAGACGCGATTAAGACAAAAAAACAATAATTGTGGATGCATTGGCAAACTTTAAACGGAGGAGTGCATCGAGGATCTGGTGGCAGCTGAGGGACTGCGTGCGTAAATAATGCACGTGACAGCTACCAGCGACGGGCGCTGACGGAAGGTGACATCGCTGCAAAAAAGGGAAGTGGCACGAATTGTGCAATAACTGTATTGTTTTTTTTATCTGTTTACGCTCCATTCAAAAGAAAGAAAAGAAGTTCTGTCGAAGACCTAGTTATGCTATTAGGCTAAGGATAATAAGGAAGGTCACGACAGAATGCGCATTCTGATGGATGGATGAGATTTTTCTTTGTATTGTAATTTCAGTGTGTATGTTTATTTTTTTCTGTGTGTTTATATATTCGTATTGTTATGTTTCGTAAGTCGGAGGGGCAGATTGTGTTCATGAAAAGGGAGATCAGCGAAAAAAAAATCCTAAATTAAATGCATGAGCATCCCAATGGCTCATAATTGCCGTGATTCCATGTCTTTTTATTCTGTAGTGGTATGAATGTTGACCCAGGCACGAACGAAACGGACCCTTCCTTCAACTCCGTATGGAGTGAGCGCGCGGACTACGACACGGTAAGAAATAAACAATAGTACGAGCTAGCAGAGGTACGGGCAATCGCTAATGTGGCACCCAATTATAATTCAGGGCTAGGGCAGGGCAAGATAGTGCGCGTGACGAGGAAAAGATTACAATCGTCGTGAGATTTTGTAAGAGAATATTACAGTGGCGCACTAGCGTGGGCCATCGTGTTTGATTAGAAGTAGTATATTGTTACATTGGCGCCGCGACGTGAGGCGTCGCGGTATCAAAGGAGGGCGGAGAGAGAGAGACGAGATTATATAATAATTGCGAGGGTGAGTGGCAAGCTATTGTGCCACAAGGGCCACGGGACTTGTACGCCGTAGATTTATATGGCCCGCTACCAAAAACGAAGTTTGGAAATCAGCATCTGTTTGTAATTTTGGACGTCTTTTCAAAATTTGTTCAAATGTTTCCCATCAGAAAACCTAACGCCAACAACTGCATCCGCCAAGTGAAGTTCATAGAGATGTGTGGAAAACCAATCAGGATTCTCAGCGACCGTGGGACTCAGTTCACGAGCGACAGATGGAGGGAAGAAATGGAGGCGCTTGGTATTTCCATCCATTTCACTGCAGTGCGACATCCTCAGAGCAATCCAAGTGAACGGGTGATGAGGGAGCTGTCAAGACTTTTCCGAGTATACACAACGGAAAATCATAGGGCTTGGTTTGAGGCGGTACCAGTTCTTAATGAAGTATTGAATGCCGTGCCGCACTCAAGTACTAACGTGACGCCGTGGGAAGCGCATTTCGGGGAAAGGAAGAGAAGACCGTTCGACAACATCAAGATTCCACCAGAAGTTGGAGGCGTGACGGAGGTGACGAGCAACCAGCAAATTATATACGACCAGTTGCGGAAATCAGCAAAAAACGCAAGAGGGCCCAGAAACAATTTCAAAAGGGAACATTTAACGTAGGGGATCAGGTTTTAGTTTGATCGCCTCATTCGTCCTCATCGGAGGAGAAATTGTTTCGGAAATTTTTTCCATTGTATGACGGTCCATATACTGTGACCAAAGTTTTAGAAAACAATAATATTGTTTTAGCTCATGAAGGTCAGGAAATCGGTGTGCAAAACGTGTTCAATGTCAAGCCATATAGATAGCCACTGATTTAAAACAATGAGTAAAAATATGACATATATTGTGTGTGATGGCAAGGATAGTTGTTAAGATAGTATGTAAGTATTAGGTTAAGATTATGTATAAGAATTTCTTTTATGAGCAAGAACGAAGCCTGTTTAGTTTTAAGTTTTGAGGAAAAATGACAAGTGTAATTCTTTTGTGCAGTGCAACGTGGATGTAAAACTAGCAGGTGCGTCCATCACGATGCTGGGAAACGTGAGTGAGAGTGAGGGGGGAAAGCGAAGCATTGTTGGGCAAGGTCAAGTGCACCAGTATAGTCGGATAATGTGAATGCGAACTACAACAGGTGCGCGTATGCAACAGAGTGGGGATAAAATTAGTGTATTAACGTGAACAAATAGTGAAATAGATATTGCATCATCATGACTGCGTCATTAGTGATCAACATCTTAGGTGGGGGAGTTGTAATGATCTATCATTTCGAGACAAAACCCCCAGATGCAACTTTACAAAATGTGACAAGGAATAAACTTGTGTATCGATTACAACGGTGCCGACGGAAAACATTTTACAAGTCAAAATTAAAATAAAGAATTAGAGCGCGTGAAATTTGTGATAATTGAACATAATCGTCCGGTAGAACAGAAATTATGAAATTAAATAAAACAAACGGCATCAAATTCGGTCAACGCATTCGGAAGATATAAATTGAAATAGAATTGGAATTTTTAATGTAACGAACAGAATATGGCCATTGTTGAGCTAGTAAAGAGAGATTGTAAACATGTTTTTTTTAAAATTGTAACAAAACGCACAAACCGATTTGGCTGAAACATTGGAAAACAATAGATTAAAACACGGGGAAGACGACAAAATTAGTGTCAACCTTGTCGCATGTTCGGAAGCAAAATTATAACATAATATTTGGAAGTTTTCAATGAACTAGAGGTATATAAACAAATGACGCCATGTTACGAAGAGAAGAAAGTCATTGGAATTAACTACAGATTAAAAGCAAGCGAGTGGCAACTATTTTGTTCCAGAAGCCTTTTGTAACAATGCAAGTTGCTGAAAAAAAATTTCGATGTCAGAGATAGATGTGTCGTGGGTACCGGAGAGGATGGTTCGTGTGCGCGAAATTGGCGCGTAGTTAAATTTCTTTCGAAAGTGTGGTATTTCAAATAGGGAGTAAAGTTGTGATATTTATTGGAATTTTGAAGTGTTAGCAAAAAGAAAAAAATTCGGGAGTAATTTTTTTTTCGAGTAAAAATTTTTGTGATTACGGACAATTAGATTTTATTATTTATTGTAAAGAAATTCAACGCTTCGGACATCTCGTTATAAGATACAAAAGAATAGATGCTGAGATCGGAACAATTGGACGTTCATTTTTTGAATGTAAATTGATGTAAACAATAGTAATTTCGAGAAATGACGTGTTTGATGAAACGCGAAAAATAGTTGTTTTTTTTTGTTGTTGTTTTTTTTTGTTGTTTTGCCGAACAGTACGCAACGAGTACATGCAATTTTATCAAACGGTGACGGACTAGCAACTGAGTAATATAATTTATGCGGACAATAGCGGTTCGCGATAATTGGTTTCCGAAGGCGACAGCGAGCAGGAGTGGACGGCGACCGCGCGTCGGAAGGTACCGGACGGCGGCCACCGGACATCATTGCCACGAGAGCTGAGCCGCAAAACAGGGAAGTGACACGTGTGTGTGTGTGTGTGTGTGTGTGTGTGTGTGTGTGATTTTCTTTGCAGACACTTCATCTGAAGACGCATTCCGTAGCTGAAAAGAGTTTGTTGAAGACCAAGTTTTGTTGAATAAAATTAAATTAAGAAATGGTCAAAAAAAATCAGGGAATGCGCATTCGATGTGTGAGTGAGGTTTCATATTGTTTTGTTATTATTATGCGTGAATGAGTTTCTTTGTTGTGTTTTGTTTCTTTGTATGTTTATGTCATAGGATTACTGTGTACCAGTGTGGCGGGAAAGATGGTGAGTTGTTATCGTATAAGATGAAAGGAGGAAAAAGCCCGAAAGCAGTAATAAACGAATGAACAAAAAATATTGTTCATTTTTACCAATTGAGAGCATGCGTCGTCATTTACTATAATACCCTAGCACGCACAATCCAGTCACCTCGCTTGGATTCCTGTATAGGACCACCACCTTATCCACGGCTGCAGGTTATGAGAGATTTTATACAAACTAGCTAGCTAAAAAGGGGCAAACGATAGGTTCAATTAAGTACGAGTACAAATTATGGCACCCAACAGTCTGTAATAATATAATATAAGAGGAGAGCGAGAGAGAGAGAGAGAGAGCGAGAGAGAGAGCGAGAGAGAGCGAGAGAGAGAGAGAGAGAGTGTTATTACATTTTGGCTGCCCAACGCGAGGCCAGGATAGCCGGGAACTATTTATCTTGTTAAAGATAATACTGAATTCATTGAAATTTAGGAAACAGAACGTTAGAGTACTTTCAATTGTCTTTTTTGTGTTCAACTGTTTTCCATCTTTAATAATACATTGCAGAAGTAAGTATATTGAAACACAGTTTCACACTCCATGACCATTTTCACTGTCTAATGCATAAAATATGTTAAACAAGGAAGTTTTCTTTTCTTCAATAGTCTGTAAGTTTCTAACATAAACAACGTGCTTGACAACACCAGCATACAAAAATATCCATTGGCAAATGTGAAAGCATGGCAATATCTGTCCTTCATCACAACCCTTGTTTCAAAATTTTTATTCAAATTATCAGGTCAGTAGAGACACAATGTCATACTGACATCTTGAGTTAAAATTATTGAAGTTCATTTTGATACTCTACTTAATGTTTTCTATAGCAAGTGTTTAAGTGTCAAGTGACATTTCTGCAATCCTATATAAAGAAATGTGAATTCAAATTGAACTTAAGTTTATTATAATAATGGCTTAAAGTCACATAATTTAAAAACTATTGTATATTTTCCTACGTTTGGATAAAAATTCAACCACGGCACAAGCCATATTTTCTTGTGAGTATCAGTATTCACAACAACCATAGCTTGCCATTAGGCAGCCTTACACATCATATACAAGAGTTTTTGCTTGGGAAATGGAATTTGAAAAATGACAGAGCACGAAACAAATAAAATGCAGTGTGTGCCTTGCACTGCTGGAGGATGCACCATTGCTTTTGCAGTACTCACTCATCCTGAGGCGCTGTCAGGTGTATCAGTATGCCTGTGCACAGCATGCGGCCTTCTAGCCACCAGACCCACCCACATTGAGGCTGCATGGTCCTCTACCAAGAAGCCTGGTGAGGAGTCTCCACCCAAGAGGTGAAGACATTGATTGGCCCATGAGGGGAAGCCAGAGGAACTGCAAAATAACCACATTCATTGGGAATGGACAAAAAACTTTATTTTGGAAATTTTATTTAATTTAAATTTGTATTTAAATTGTTTTTCTTAAATAAAATTTTGGATCTTTTCCAATTTACATATACCACTTCACTAGCTAAAAGATTTGATTTCCTTGTTTATTAAAAATGGTTATTTTTTGGTGTTTCTTTGGGGTTTGTTGGTTTTTTTGATGATTTTTGAAACCATTCAATAGTTGTAATTTCTAATTAGGAGTGCCAGAATGAATTTTCTCTGATTTCCTGAAAATTACAAAACCGAGGAAGAAATTATTAATGTCTTCAAGGAAAAAGGAATAACACAATCTGGAACATTTTCAAAATTTTCACAAAAATGGCTCCAAATATTTTTTTAAAATTTCTTTGTAAGAATAAGTAAAATACACTTATAAAGGTAATATTGGTGCGATTTTCACTGTTAACTCTGAATTTTCAAATTTTCAAAATGATTGACATTTTTTTGGAGTCTTCCTAAAACTACAAAATTAAGATATAGATTTTTCCTTCAAATAAAATTTGTTCCCCTTAATTAGCTTCTTCATTAAGAGCATGTTAATTTTTTTGAAAATTTTAGTAGTATTCATACAATATTACATGAAAAATGTGCAATATTAAAAATAACTTTTGAAAACCCCCTCCATTTTTTTTTCTTTTAAATTTTTGCAGGGATTGTGCTAAATGTACAAGATGACATAAACTTCATTTTTGTCAATCCTTTTGTTTTTTCAAAAATTACCAAATTGTAATTTCTTTGACTTGTCTTACTATGTTAATATTAAAATTAGCGATGATTCATTTAGAGCATTGCATGTGCTTCAAATGAGGCCATATTAAGTTTCTTGGAAATTCAAAAGTTTTCTGCAACAATGAGCTCAAAATTCCGAATTTTCAGAAACACTCAAATGCCATTTTGTCAAAAAACGGCTCCAAATTTTTCTTCATACTTTTCGTAAGGATAGTGTGTGATTCATTAAGATGACATATAATTCATTTTGGTGTATTCTTTTGTTTTTTCAAAAATTACACAAATGAAATAATTTGAAATTTCTCTCACACCTTTAATATGCACATTTCCAGCGATTTGTATACATTACTGTATTTGTGAGTGGAAGTGATTTAAATGCCTTCTCATAAATTTTTTAGAAATCCAAAAGATTTCTGCGAAAAAGGTCTTCAACTTTCGCATTTACGGTAATGTTTAAATGCCATTTTCTTAAAAATGGCTCCAATTTCTTCAACAAAAATTTCCTTATAGGATGAGGTTTTCCTATTCTTTATATTATTAAAGAAATATTTCAGTTCTACCATTAGGAAAATGAAAAATAAAAAATGTATGTTGGGCGGTGATAGATGCCAGCAGGCAAGAGCATATGACAAGACTGAAAAGCTAGTCCAGACCAAAGATATTATAAAACTAACAAGTACGAGACCATCTGTGCCATTTTGAAGCACCACTAAATTCTTTCTTCTATACATACGTATATACATTGACTTTCAACATAAAAACAAAAGAGAAAAATGTTATAATTCGATAAAAATATATTAAAATAATGCAATAGTACATAAACAATTTGTTTTCATTTATTTTTAATCTTTATTTGTTTTGTTTTACGTCAAAAAAACAGTTCAAACTGCGTATGACGTGCTATGGGGAAAAGTGAATTGTGTGCACATTTTCAAATTTCTGTGATCCCTACACTAAGTCACATACTACTTAAATAAAAAAAAAATTTAAAAAAACACACACACACAACCTCTCCCATGTAATAAAATCTATTTTCAAGGATAAATAAGCAATAAATTTTGGCTCTTATCCATGTTGTCCTTCGGAATAATACTTCCTGCCGCGACAACATAGAAACATTAATTTGAATAATTGTATTTCCCACTGAATTCTAGAAGACGTGCACAGAAAATGAAGTTACATTTATGTCCAGAAGCAAAACAGGGGTCCATCTCAGCATTTGCTCAATGGATCAGGGAAACTGGATGAAAAACCTGATCGAGATGGGGATCTTATTGTTCATTTCTTCTCATTATGATATTTGTTCTTCCATTGTTCTCATTATGAAATTTTATGATGAAATAAACAAGTTACATGCTTCATTATGACACTGTTAATTGCATAAAAGTACTCCTTAGTGCGCAGTATTACATTTTCATAAAACCTCATATCTAGAAGATGGATAGCAATTTCCTCCCCAAAAATATACATTCCTGTCATCTTGCCTTATATATAAGTAAATCTAGCAACATGAAGCAAATAGGAAGAAAAAAAGTTCTGGCATTAAAACGGTTAATATAGAGATACAGCAATATACATTAACAGCATGAACTGAAAATTTCAATATCTTTATTTGAACTTAAAAAATCAATTATTTTCAATTGTTTGCTGAGTACATTTTTTTCATTAATAATTTCTTTAGATCTTTCTTCAGAGTTCATGCTCTCTCCAAACTTGATCTGCATAACCCACCATCTCTAAATAAATAGCATAATGCATTCTTGACACCCTTCAATGCCACTTGCAGTGTTGCAACACCTTCATTTGTACAATCATCATCACTCATCAGTAAGATCCCCTTTCCTCGCCTGGTACCTCCACCTCAGAGGAGACATCTTTGATAATGACCTTTAACCAATGATATTTTTTCCAAGCTGCCTAGTTTTGGAATTTGTGGCATTTAAGAGATGTATTTTTTGCAGGAAGGAATTAATATCCAAGATGTTGTATTTCCTATGACCTGCATTCACTGTAGAGGAGGTTTACAGGTCAATATAACAAAATCATGCTGCGGTTATATGTAATGTAAGTGAAACAGGAACAGTGACTTAAATTCACTATATTCGAGTTCCCTATACCAAGAATCAATGAAATTTGTATATAATTTCCCTTTTTAATTAGAAAAGTTACTGTATAAAAAGTGCTCCCTATTAATTCTCAATAGTTGATACTGACTTAATGAAATTTTAAGAATACATATTGGCCTACCAGAAATCTGGAAAATATGTACTTTGCATTTCAGATTTGTTTTGTTTGTTTACTTCAATATCTAAATGTTTTTATTCATCCACTCTACAAAGGTTCTATAAGTGTTACATACAAATCTTTTTCTGAGTTTTTTATTAATTAAAATAATAGTTATCCATGATCCTGAGAATTTGGAAAATTTTGAGGAAATCACATTGCAGACTATATTCACTCCCTCAATTATTAAAGTTCTTAGTGATTAATTTGTCTACAAACGTTTTTTCTTATAATTAATCTAATATAACTTCAACAATAATAATTTAATACAAACCTTCTTTGTCTGAATAACTATTGTGAGGAAACAATTTTTCTCAAAAATTAGTGGAACCATTTTTTTTTCTGTAGTTACCAGTGCCAGTGGTAGGCATGGGTAGATTGGGCAATCATCCAGGCCCTGCAAGTCAACGGGCCTGATGCTGGGACAGATGAGAAAAAATTATTAATAAAAATTGAAAAAGATATAGATATTTATTTATTTATTTCACATCAAAAAAAAATTTTAAACTGCATATGACGTGCTATGGGGAAAAGTGAATTGTGTGCACATTTTCAAAATTCTGTGATCCCTACAGTAAGTCATATACTACTTAAATTTTGAAAAAAAAAGAAGAAGAAGAAGAAAATAAGAAAGAAAGAAAGAAAGAAAGAAAAAGAAAAAAAAAGAAAAAAGAAAAAAGAAAAAAGAAAAAAGAAAAAAGAAAAAAGAAAAAAGAAAAAAGAAAAAAGAAAGAAAGAAAGAAAGAAAGAAAGAAAGAAAGAAAGAAAAAGAAAAAGAAAAAAAAAGAAATTACAACTCAAGAAGATTATTGTCATAAGTCGTGAAACAGTAGTCTGATATTTCATAAAATTTTCAATTAATTTTTTACCTAAAATAGTTAATTATAAGGTAGGTACTTGTAAGGTAGGATGCTATGAAATGAATCAAATGAAGCTAACTTTAAAATAGGTTCTACTGAAATTCATATTCATTATTTCATGTATTTTACAAGTGATTTTATTAAACACTAACAAAATACAACAAAAATGTTTAGCATTTTAAGCTCACCATGGAAATTGTATTATTTGATCACTAAATACTTTTACTTATTTAATTTTAATATATTTCCCAAAACTTTTTCTAGCTTAAACATAATTTTTGTTATTTGTTGGAATAAAATAACTCATAGTTTCTTGATACAACAGTCACATTTTTAACTTTTTTGGAAGGGGGCTATGTTTCAGCATTGCCCTGGGCCCAAAATTTTCTAGTTCCGGCATTGGTAGTTACACTTACATACAAAGCTTCATAATGCTTTTTCCAATTTCTGCATGAGTGCCTATGTTCAACCAAGGAAAGTAGTCAAAAAGAATAAGTAATGCTCTCCAGACTTCAGGACACAGTAAAATAACTCACTCAAAATTCTTTAAAATGTGAAATACTGGGAGCAAGTGAAGATTATTCTTCATTCCCAAATGTCACACAGTTTCTACTATTTTTATGAAATTAAAATTTAAAACGAATCGAACATATTACTACTATTTTGCCTACTGCAAGATTATAGGGAGGAACCTTCAGCAGACTCCGAATCAGTAATAACATTGAGACAAACTTTTTATTAAATGCCTTAGACAAACAAAATCTTAGCTTATTCTATTAAACAAAGAAATGTTCAAAGTTAGTTAAAAAAACAGAAACATTCATTTTCTAATGCACTATGGTATACAATTTGCTCCCATTCATAAGTTGACGGCAAACTCTGCAAAGAGGTCAGCACTAACTTGATACAAAATTCCATTGAGTAATAGTTGAATGCCCAACAAGTATCAATTAAACTTTCCTCAGAAAATACAGGCAACTGAGTAATTATTCACCCATACAATGATGTCAATAGAAAAGCAACTTGGGCATAAGAGCAATATCTTGAATTAGCAATTTATTAGTGATGGATGAATTTGTGCAATAAATAAATCAACAATTTTCAACACAATATTACAATAAATACCAGGTTACAACATTAAGATAAAATGGTGTTTTTAATAACCTCTGAGTTTAACCCCACAGAATCATCTTTTGTTTGTTTAGATATAACACTGTCCTGATCAAGGCCCACATGTGATACTTATACATTTATGACACTGTTAGACATAAATAATGAAATATACAATAGTTATGTGTCATTTGATGCTCAGTTTATACTTATTTACCTTCAAGCAGGCATGTTTTTGAAAGTTGCATGGACAGCACTCAATGCTGCACCTTTTTTAAATATTTTTTTTAGTTTTAAAATATGAATATACAGTGGGGAAAAATTAATAATAATAATAATAATAATATTAATAATAATAATAATAATAATAATAATAATAATAATAATAATAATAATAATAATAATAATAATAATAATAATAATAATAATAATAATAATAATAATAATTTCCCGTGTGGTGTCGGGGTTTTAGTGGAATAGCACCACGGTACCTCCCCCTGTCGTAGAAGGCGACTAATCGGAGCAGCTGTCCGCTGTCACTCCTCTAAACATCCTATCATTCCCACGAACTTCGTGTGTCATTGCTTCCACTTTCTTGTGGCACACTCCTGTTTTCTGTCCTGTAGGCCAATCTTCGTATCGGCCAACACTTGTGTTTCCGACCCCGACGCTATTAGGTTACGAGGGGTAGGGAGTCTTTTCTATTCTACTCTTCTATTCTAACTCTACTCTTCACTGTCACCCCTTCCTTTCTTCCGTTTCCTTTTAGCTGGCGGTAGCTCAAAAACGCTAGGGGAAGGCGACTAGAGAGGAGCATAAAATCTGCCAAGGGAGAAGTGATAGTAGCGGGCGACTTTAATAGCAAATCTCCAGAATGGGGGGAATGGAGATCTGACAAAAGAGGGGATATTGTTTGCGAATTTATTGCAAGATGTGATCTAGTCACACTAAACACGGGAAAAGTGAACACATTCCAGAGGGGAGAAGCGGCATCCATACTGGATCTGACGATAAGCTCAAATGGGTTTGCTAAGAGAGTAAAGGACTGGAAAGTACTGAATGCTGAGACACTTAGTGATCACAGCTACATTCAGTTCTCATCCTCCAAAGGCATGGGTGGTAATAAATGGGAGCACAAACAGCGTATGGAACGACTACCCTGGAATACAAACAAGCTGGTAGAAACGGAAGCAAAAAAGTCCCTAGAAGAATCAAAGCTAGTTCACAACTTAGGTTGGGTGGCGAAGCCGTACACACCAGAGACAACAGTAAAAGAAGTGAGGGACATATTGAAGGCTGTGTGTTCAGCTTCTATGCCTAGACGCAGAGGTCCAGGGAGAAGGCAACAGGTGTATTGGTGGTCCGCAGAGATTGCAGAGCTACGGAAGAAGTGCATTAAAGCCAGGAGACTTGCTACAAGAACCAAAACTGATGAATCACTAAGAAGAGAGCACAAAGTATTGCAAAAAGAGCTGAAAAGAGAAATAAAAAATACGAAATTAAAGTGCTGGAAAGAGCTACTTGAAGAGGTGGAAGATGACCCATGGGGTACGGCATATAAAATTGTAACAAAAAAATTTGGTATGAACAAGAAGATTCCCGGATTAGAAGACCCTGAATGGGTGAGGAAAATTATAAGAGATCTTTTCCCTAAGGGAGACTCGTGGAGAAGGAGTAAACAGAGTAACTATGCATTTGATGAGAACAATATCTTTACGAATGACGAGCTGCAGATAGAGGTGAGAAAAATAAAATCCAAAAAAGCCACTGGCCCCGATGGAATCCCAAATGAAATTATTAGGATTGTTGCCAAAGAATACCCAGAATGCTTACTGACAGCATTTAATTGCTGTCTCAGACATGGTACGTTCCACCAGAACTGGAAGAAACAGAAATTAATTCTACTAAGAAAAGGAAACAAGCCCACAGACAGGACATCATCTTTCAGGCCATTATGCCTATTAGACACTATGGGCAAAGTACTAGAAGGCTTGATTCTGCAAAGACTATAGAACACTTAACAGCAGGAATGAACTTCTCTGACAGACAAATTGGCTTCAGAAAAGGCCGCTCGACCACAAATGCTATTCTGGAAGTAGTACGTATAGCTGAAGCAGCTAAAAGAGGAACGAAGAGGATAAAGGGGTTATGCGCCCTGGTGGCCATAGACATTAGGAATGCCTTCAACTCCGCTAGATGGAGCGATGTTATTAAGGCCCTGGTCGCGAAGCAGGTCCCAGAATACCTACTTAGAATCATAGAGAATTACTTATCCGAAAGGAAAATTACGTACGAAGATGCTTTCAGGCTAGAGGAAGAAATGACATGTGGAGTACCACAAGGTTCCAAACTAGGCCCATTCTTATGGAACGTCATATATGACGACCTATTAAAAATCGACCTACCACAACATACCCAGCTGATTGGATACGCAGACGACACGCTGATTACTAGCCACAGTGAAAACACCTAACTGCTAGAGATGCACCTAAATGAGTCTCTCTTCAGGATTAAAAGATGGATGACGCAAAGAGGCCTGCAAATGGCAGCTGAAAAGACAGAGGAAGTACTAATAACGGACAGAAGAGCTATCCAATTCCCCCGCATCACTTTGGACGGAGTAAATATCCCCTGGAAACGCCAAATTACATACTTAGGTCGAAATAGACCATAGGCTGAGCTTCGGGCCCCACATCAGCAAAATGGCAAACAAGGCAGCAGCAACTGGAGCCAACCTCCCCAAAATTATGCCAAATATAGGAGGACCAAAAGAATCCGAGAGATGTATGATTGCCAGCGTAGCCCACTCACAAATGCTTTATGCGGCTCCGGTGTGGGCTGACAAACTAGGTAAAGCAAGCGTGGGACTGAAGTACGCGCAAGTGCAACGGAGATTGGGGCTGAGAATAGTGTCAGCTTATCGCACAGTATCCGACAGTGCAGTAGGGGTACTGGCCAGAATACCCCCCATTGATATGTTGGCTAGAGAAAGAAAAGCGGTGTATGACGAAGCGAAAAAGTCTGCTGACTCCAGCGGGGAACAACCGGCGAGTAGGAAGAAAGAAGACATTAAGAAGAGCGCCCGAACATCACTACTGGCGGAATGGCAGGAGAGGTGGGACGAGGATCCTAAAGGAAGGTGGACACACCTCTTGATACCACATATCGAACCATGGTTCAATAGAATGCACGGAGAAGTAAACTTCTACCTCACACAAGTGCTCACAGGTCATGGTTGTTTTAAATCCTACCTATTTAGATTTAAAAGAGCATATGACTCAAAATGTGAATTCTGTGGTTACGAGGATGATGACGCCATGCACACAATATTTGCATGCGTAGCATGGGACACATGGAGAAGACGATTGAACGAGAATTTGGAGGCAGACATTTCTCCATCAAACATAGTTCGGCTTATACTTCAATCTGAGGAAAGGTGGACAACAATACAAGAGTTCTTGACCCTTGTGATGAAAAGGAAAGAATAGCGACTCCGAACGTAAAATGAAGTACAGGCTCAGCTACCTGCCTGCCTCTCCATGAAGTAATGTATCGCGACGATTCCGTGGAGAGGCGCATGGGCATAAGAAGAGAGGTTTCTTAGTGGGTATACCACTGAGAGTGGGAGTCCCACACACCAGGGATTATACCATCTGAATCCCTGACGGTGCATAATGCAGTTTTCCCTCTCACAATAATAATAATAATAATAATAATAATAATAATAATAATAATAATAATAATAATAATAACCCACCTGGGGAGTACATGACCTTGACGTTGGTGGTGGAGCTTGTGTGCCCCTGTGAACCTGAGAGCTATGCCGGCAGTAGCGTAGCTACTGGTAGGGCCTCCCTTGCCGGACAGGTCGAAGGAGAGGGGTCAGACGAAGAAGTACTCCAGAAGAGGACCTCGGCACCAAGAAGAAGATCCCGAGAAGGAAGCTCCGGAAGAGGACCTTACCAAGAAGACCTTCGATGTGGTGAAGAGGGTTTGTAGGGCAGACAGGGCTCTTTAGGCGGGAGGGGAGCCAGCCTGTCTAGGGGAAGGTGCCCGAATAAGAAACCAAGCAAATGGACACGTCAGTTCCCCATGTTAGGGGCGGTACTCCGACAGCGTCTGTTTCCCATGTTAGGGGCGGCTGTAAAAATGCTGGCAGTAGCTCTAAAATGCAACAGCCCGAAATGAGTAGACGAATATTGAGAAATAAAGTCGCGGGCGATCGGTCTTTGCAGGACCGCGCAGGAGGTTCTGACACCGGGCCTCCTGTGTCAAATGTGTTACCTGTGTCAGTGGGTAGCGGTGGACCTGGTACTGATGCCAGGAGCGGCGCCGCACCACTCATGGTGACCGCAGAAAATTCTCCATCTGTTTCTAGACGAAGTGGCTTGAGGGCAGATGCATATGCTACGTCTTCCGCCACTTCAAGTCTGATAGGCCAACGCATGAAATGGTCTAAAGAGATGAATATCTCTGTAATGCGTGCGTACTATCGAAGTACCAGAGTGGAGACAGAAAGTGAAGGATACAGAGTGAGGATGCACGCTGAGTGGAAAAAAATGTATCCTAATAGTACCCTGGATGAACAACGAATTTGTAGTCAACTCAATTCCATCCAAAGAAGAAATGCATTGTCATCTGCTGAATTGGATCAAATAAAACAAGAAGTACAAATGGAATTACGACAAAATATGATACAGCAAGCTCAGACACAGGCAGGTGAACTGGAGAGAGAACATCTAGACGAAGAAACAGTAGCTGAAATTCAGGAAGTAACACCACTCAATATTGAGAAAGAGAAACTTATTTGTAATCTGAAATACAACTATGAAAAGTATCATATTTTGTATACAGGTATACCACTTCAAGATCGTCCTCGTATACCAAAAATCACGGGTAATAAGAAATTTTACGATGTCTGTAAAGAGATGAATCTCATCTTCAAAGATTTGTCTTACGCCCAGTACTCTGGAAGAGCTAGCTGGACAAGTGCATTGTGCTGCCCTGGCTGTTTGTGTGTGTATGGGAAGATAAATAGTAAATAACAATAAACGAACGTCGACAGCTTGTTTCAACACCGGAATTGAGAAAACACCATTATGGAAGAGGAATATCCAGGAAAAAATCAATAAAGCTAGGAAAGATATTGGCCATTTGACACAGTATTTTGCCAAGAGAGGAGATATCTCCAAAAGGGTGAAAACAGGAATAAGATCTATAGCTAGGAGGTTAAAAATCAGAATGAATTCTAAGAACCTGGATCAAAAGTTGGAAGCAGAGGAAGACAGACTCAAACAAAGAATTACAGCGCTGGGGGCTAGAATCAGACGATACAGCGAATCTTCCGAGAAAAGGCGGCAGGAATCGACTTTTTCTACCGATCAGAAGAGATTTTACAGACAACTGGAAGCAGCCGATGAGAGAGAGCAGCGAGGTGAGCCTCCGAGTGAGGATTCTATGTTTAATTTCTGGTCTAAAATCTGGGATGCACCTCAACAACACAATGAGCAAGCTTATTGGATCCGCCAAGAAATAGAAGCTTGCCGAGACATAGATGAAATGCAATCAGTTACGATTACTGAAGCTGATATTACAGCAGCCACCAGAAAGACACAGAACTGGAAGGCACCTGGTTCTGATGGCATTCATAATGTATGGTGGAAATACTTTCCTGCTCTCCACCCTCACCTAGCTAATTTCTTTAACGCTGCTCTGCAAGATCCAGTCACTTTACCTACATACTTGTTGGCGGGGAAAACAATTATGTTGGCTAAACAAGGTGACAATAGTAAACCAGAGAACTTTCGGCCAATCACATGTCTGTCAACACTATACAAAATATTGACATCAGTTATAGCTTCCAAAATTAATGATCATCTGATAAATCAAAACCTTTTACCTCCTGAGCAAATTGGATGTCAAAAGGGGACACGAGGATGCAAAGAGCTTTTAGTTATAGATAGTGTGATCACACAGCAAGTTCGCAAACGCCTACATGATATATCTGTAGGATGGGTGGACTACAAAAAGGCATTTGACTCTGTTCCTCATTCATGGCTTTTACGCGCCCTTGAAATTTATAAGATTAATCCAGTTTTATTGAATTTTCTCTCTGTATGCATGTCCGAGTGGAAGACCTTTATTCACGTTAGGCAAGGTGGTATTTCCTATCAGACCAGGGAAGTCAGAATTCGGCGAGGTATGTTTCAGGGCGACAGTTTGAGCCCACTGTGGTTTTGCATCGCCCTCATCCCGCTGAGTAGAATGATAAGAGAGTCCGGATATGGATATTGTATAAAGAGAAATCCGGATGTTCGCATATCGCATCAGTTTTATATGGATGACCTTAAACTCTACGCATGTAATAAAGACCAACTACATAGTGAGTTTATGCTTGTCCAACAATTCAGCAAAGATATCTGCATGGAATTTGGCTTAGATAAATGTGCGATATTAAATGTCAAACGTGGTAAAGTTCAAGATCAGGAAGGAGGATTACAACTCTCTAGTGACATCATTATTCAAAGCCTTGGCAATGAAGACACGTACAAATATCTAGGAATGTTGCAGCTATTGGAAATTTCTGACACAAATGCCAGAAATACGATTCAAAAGAAGGTAATCTCCAGAGTAAATAAAATATGTGAGACGCATATCAATTCGAGAAGCAAAATTACTGCAATTAACACATGGGCTATTCCTGTTGCAACATATACCTTCGGAGTGATAAAATGGACCGACACCTCTTTGCAAACTTTCGACAGAAAGCTGAGAACGACGCTAACTAAACATCGACTTCACCATCCGCATAGTTCGATACAAAGGTTATATCTATCTCGAAATAAAGCAGGCAGAGGACTGCTAAATTTAGAAGTATTATGTCGTCAGCAGGAGGAGAAACTCCGTAATTTTTTCCTTTCACGTGACACTCCACTTCACAAGGCAATTTGTTTTCAGGATAAAAACATCAGCCCATTAAGTTTAGCCCAAGAAAGTAGAAGCTTTTCCTATCTAACAGCTCAGGACCGAGTTGATGTCTGGAAGACGAAAGAGCTACACGGCCGGTTTATAACAACGCTGACTGCTGATGATATTGATCTGAAATGGTCCACGGAATGGCTACGAACAGCGGGGCTTTATGGTGAAACAGAGGGATTCCTCTTCTCCATACAAGACCAAGTAGTGAAAACAAGAGCTTATCAAAAGTATGTCTTGGGCCAACAGATCGATAGCAGGTGCCGATTGTGTAAAATCAACAATGAGTCAATCCAGCATATAAGTAACGGATGTCCATCTTTGGCGCAAACTGAATATTTACAGCGACATAATAATGTAGCCAAAGTAATTCACCAGGCACTGGCAAAGAATTATCAACTTGTAGAACAGGAGCAACCCTATTACAAATGTAAGCCTCAGCAAGTTATCAGTAATCATTTGGCACGAATATTATGGGACAGCACGATTATAACAGACAGGGCGGTTGAAGCTAACAGACCAGATATTGTCTTATTTGATAAAACAACAAGAAGAGCAATGATAATCGATGTTGCAGTTCCCACAGACGACAAACTGGTGTCAACTATTGCTGAAAAGAAACGAAAATACCAACCTCTCGCTGTGGAGTTGAGGGACATGTACAGGTTACAGAGCGTAGACATAGTGCCTGTGATAGTGTCAGCAAATGGCGTGGTAACCAAGGATTGGTTGAAAACTGGACAAAGGCTGCGATTAAAAGAAAAACACCTCAGAACAATGCAAAAAGCCGCTTTACTGGGCATATTGAAGTTGTGAGAAGATTATGCCGTAGTATATTGACAGAAGTGAGTCTGTTTCCAGGTATCTGGAAAAGTATCTCAAGAGGAATATATTTGAGTTTATTTTATTACAAAGTGTGTCAACTTGTTTGTTGTAAGTTAGGTTCTGATCTATTAATATTCCTAAAAACTTATGGCAATCAGTTTGATTCACTGATTCATTGTCTATGTTTTTATGAGTCTGTGTTTTACCATTGTTGACTATATTCCACAGTGTTTTAGATTTGTTGAGTTGTTAACTTTATGAATTAATTGATAAGCTTTCTCAGTTTTAGCCTATGTTGTTTTTAATACTGTTAATACTTCTCATTATAAAAGGGGTTCTGAGTATCTCTGAAGAGGCCATACATGTTTTTCCTTTTATTTCTAAGCACAAGAATGTCATTAGGAAGTTTAATTTTGGGTTTCTTCACTACATTCATTTACCTCTTTATAATGGGACATGCAATTTTCAAATGATAATTTAATGTACTCAGGAACAAGTTCCATTTCTCATTGGCATCATTACTATTGAGTACTTCAGTCCATTCCTCTTTTAGGACACATTCATTTAGCAAATGTAGTTTAGTATCCCTTGTGTCACCGGTAAATGTGTATTTAGGTAGTACAAGACTAACGGGGCAATTGATTATTTCAATGATTTGTGCAGTGTGATCAAATACATGAAAATCAATATTATGAGAAGAGTATTTATTCATTTCAATATTTGTAATAATGTGGTCTATGGTTGAGCTGGAATGGGTTGTAACACGTGTTGCCCCTAACTCCACATCATGAATATTGAAGCTCTTTAGTAAATCATGTAGTTCATTATGTTCAATAATAATGTTCACATCTCCCAAAATAATTAACTTACAATTGTGGTTTCCTAAGAGTTTAGTTAAAAGTTCTTCAAACCTGGGTAGAAAGTCATTAACACTAGAATTTGGGGATTTATAAATGCCTATTATTTTTATGTTCCCTTTCATTGTATTTACATCTATACCTGCTACATCAAAAATCATTTCAGTTCTTATGTCTCTAATCAAGTCTATTGATTTGCAAGTTATTCTGCGCTATTTTTGCAACACTGCCACTTTTATTGAGTTCTCTACAGAAACCAGTGGCGTGCATTCCAGGTAAGCTAGGTATGCTGCGCCTACCCTGGAGAAAAGACAGTTAAATGTAATTATTATATTTTGAAATCACCACTTACGCCATAGAGAATTAAGCTTGGTTTTTAAAATTCTGCCAAGTAAGTGTACATTGGCTCGCGTAGGCACGCGGCCCTTCATTGAGCATACACCGCTGTTGCTGACGAAGACAGAAAGCGGTTGAAAGAGACGGGAGATAGTAGGTGCCGCAACCTGGCCCGAACTGAGTATGACGTTGTTCTCCATCTAAATACATTGGGCAGTTCGCGCATGTACTCTTGACTTTCTAGAAGCTCCATTTGGTTGTATGCAGCCCACTGGTAAGCGCCGCCACCCGGGAACACTGCCGCGGCACGCCGCGCCGGGTGGCTCTGTATTGAGCTTGCAGATGTGTTCGCATGCGTACAAGCTGACACACTGGTGTTAGCGCCGCCAGCCACGTAATGCAACGGTCTTTTTCTTGTGGATTTATTTGATCTGTGCGTGTTATTCACACTGTGCATATTATTTTTGAGTGACTGTTATTTTTGGGTGCGCTGTCTTTTTGTGCTACATAACGGTATAATACTGGGCTCTGGCAGAAAATACATTTATAATTGAGGATATTAAAAATATATATACAGTTGTACTTTTGTGGAGAAAAGTGAATTATTCGTTTAGGGAGGCCTGTTCCAGAACCTGTCTTCGGTCAGTTCTTTGCGCAAAAAAAGGAAAGGAAACATTTCCGCTACATTACCACCTCAAAACATGAAAACACCAATTGGTTAATAGGAAACAGAAAACTAATAATTTATTTTGCTGGGCCATGATCAGTATTTTCCCATATTCGTAATGTGAGGAATAAAGAATGCTATAACAATTTGCACAGTCTCCCAAAAACAATCACAAACATTATCGATAACAGAGTCATTTGTGTCCACTTATTCAGCTGGCCTGTTCTGCAGTGTCAGCATTCAAACTTAAATTGATCAGATGTAACGCAACATAATTACATAGAACGAATAGAGTCGTATTAAAATGCCTGATTGACGCGACAATTGTTTTTTCAATGCAGGAATTACCTTTCGGAAGGCATCGTAAAAATGTGTTGGTTAGCATAGGCTGCGTTGATCGAACTTCTAAATTTGTTGACTAAATATGTTACGACCATACAACAACACTTAAAATTTGCCAAAATATTTAAAAGGCACTTCTTACAGAATTCAAAATGATTTAATTTTGCAATTAGTAATTTCTTGCGTAAATCTATTAAAGAAAACTTTTCCATGGCCCAGCATGTTGCAATTGTTTTAGATGAAATATAAATATAGATAAATGAAGATAAAATATAGCAATTGATCAGATGATACGTCGTGAGAGAGAGGGCAGTGCGAAGGAAGCTTCTTAAGAGTCGTGAGCGTTGCCAAATAAGCAGGAATAATAGTGTCTCTTATACGGGATGTAGCGTTCATTACGTTCCGAAAGATAACTTACGATTATTTACGACCTGTGAAGCGTTCAAAAGGCAGAGGTTGATAATTGACTTTTGGTTTACTGAAAGTTGTGGGAGCGTATGGGTAGAACTGGCGTAATTCCAGACGACGCAATAATAATAATAATAATAATAATAATAATAATAATAATAATAATAATATAATGCCTTTTTCATATAATGATTTAATTTAAAACGCAGAGAACTGAATAAATTTACGTTTTGTCTTCCAAAACAGGCTCCAAATCGCACTCTTGCTATTTACAGAGCTTACTCAGTCAAATTGGTCACCGCACGCCTCTGACAGAAACACTCATGAAGTTTATAGTTGGAGAAGTTAATTGTATTAATTTCATTATACTTAAGACCCTATTCAGTAATGACTGCTACATTTATAGAAGTTTCTTCTAGAATTGTCTCAAGTTGTTCTACTTTGTTATGCATGTATTGAATGTTTTAGTGAACAACCCTGAGGACACTATCTTTTTTAAAATTTCTATCACAGGTGTGTTGTTTTAATTGCTAAATGTCAAGGGGTGTCTTCTTCTTACGTGTTTGCCTGAAGTTGTAAGAAGAAGTAATGTGTGGTTGTTGTGGTGATGGTGTGGAAGCCACAATGGAAGCAAAGGTTTGGGTAGGTTGACGAGGTGTGGAAACCCCAATGGAAGCAAGGGGTTGGGATGACTGACTAGGTCCACGAGGAGTGACTAAAAGGGAGGAATGAGGTTTAGGAGGGGGAGAAGGGGTGAGAGTGATGGAGATGGCAGATTTGTAAGTTTGGGTCATGGAAGGAGGTGGAGAGATGAGATATGTGCGGAGTGTAGAAAGATTGCATTTCCCTTTTATGGAAAGATGTATTAATTAATTGTATTAATTTCATTATACTTAAGACCCTGTTCAGTAATGACTGCTACATTTATAGAAGTTTCTTCTAGAATTGTCTCAAGTTGTTCTACTTTGTTATGCATGTATTGAATGTTTTAGTGAAGAACACTGAGGACACACTCTTTTTTAAAATTTCTATCACAGGTGTGTTGTTTTAATTGCTAAATGTCAAGGGGTGTCTTCTTCTTACGTGTTTGCCTGTTTGTCCATGGCGAGTAAAACTTGTTCTGTCTAAGGATCTAAGGTCTGCAATTTTAATTCGTGTGTTTCTAGCAAGGAAGATGATTTCCTTGTTTGTTTGGTGGATTGTAAAATAATATAAGATTAATTGGATAATAATAATAATAAAGACATTAATTGAGTGTATTGTTTCCTTAATTGAAAAGATTTTTATTGAGAAGTAACATTATGTAGCAGATTATGCTCAAAGAAGTAAAATAAAAGATCTGAAACTAGGACTCAAATACTTCCCATTTTGTTTTTTAAACAAACAATTGTTGTTTAGGTTATCATTAATAAAATATCTTGATTTCCTATTTACAATTCATCTTGTCTTGTACGACTAAGAGTTCAGTGATATATAGAAGTTCTTGAGAAATCTAAAATTGAGTGTGCAAAAGAAAGAAAAGAAAAGAAAAAAGAAAAGAAAAAAAGAAAGATGTGTATGCGCCTCCGCCTATTAAGTAGTACAGAAATAGGTAAAGAAATTAGGTTCAATGGGTAACATAAATAAAAGAAACTATTACACAATGTAAGTATAGCCGACGGCGCTAGCCGAATTTGTTTACTACGCTCCGTGAAGTCACGAAGGTTGAGCGGATTCAAGACTCGCGGGTTCCTGGTTGGGTGACCGGCTAGGAACCCCGGGATCGGGATCTAACGGCGTCGAGCCCCTGGCCGAAGGGATAGAAGGCACTGACTGACTGCGACGTGACGAGACTCGACAAATACATTAAATTACTCAATAATAGTAATGATAGTAATTACTTGGTAACGGAGGATTACTCCAACAAAAGCGCTCCACGCCCAAGGGTTAAGAGACGTGTTGCGTCAACAACGACGCAACAAATTTAAAAAAAGCAAAGCTGACATGTGAAAAATGTATAATATGATGAATAAAATTCTTATTTAATACACATTATTTATAATGTACTACCTAAAGCAAATGTTTACACGTTCAGTTCATTAACATGTACATTTTTTAAAGCATTCAAAAAATTGCAACTGTGTCAACCCGAGGAAAATGAACGGTTACTTCCATGAACGGTGGAATGCAGAGCAGGGTATTGCCCTGAACCGCTGTTAACTAAGCATAACTCCTTTCTCGGATGGTCTCCGATATTCAACAATGAATGATATAGTTTGCTAGCCAATAGTGCCAAATGAGAATAGGTCGAGTTGGCGCTCCCCAATGGTGACTTAAACTTTTGAATTTTACAAAAACTGACCCTACTGGAGTCATTCAATACTGCTTCCTGCCTGTCGGGGGTACCTACACATTATTAAATTATGTCTAGACGTTTCTACGAAATCATAAATTGCAAGTGGTTTTTCCTATTTACTAAAATTGACAATCCTTTTGTATTCTAATGTATATAGTTTTTCAAAACCGATAGAACTCGGAACGTTAGAAAATAATTCTTCTGAAGTTACAAAAGTTCAAAATATTTACACAAGAAAATTAACACAATTTACGTTACAATCAATGCATTACTGAGATTACTTCAAAGAGGAAAAAAATTGTACGTTTTATTTATAGCAAAAAAGTTGATTCAACAGAACTAATGTATCCCAAAAGTAATAGGTCTACTTCAAAATTTATGTAACTCGAAATATATGAACGTTCTATGCTTTCTTTGACTAACTAAAATAACAACAATAACACGCTGCTTGTTGTGACTTTCATAAAAAAAATACCACAACGTATAATAGCAGCAATGTATCCCCCATGAAATTCAACTAAAGATCCGATACTATGTTGCGATCGCTTTCCTACACTGCTCTGAACAGTCAAGGAGACACAAGGCATTTTCATAGCAGTGGCGAATCCTGAACATTATTTTAAGTATACCGCACTTCATGAAATCTACTTCCACCGTTGTCTTTTATTTTAAGCTTTTCTGAAATCCTAATACTATGAAATTCCGTCCTTAATAATTATTCTATAACACAATTACAGAAACCACTAACTTCTGGATCATTTACACACTCCATTTTCACACAAACTTGAGAGAAGCGTAACTTACGAACGACCAGAGAAGGACTGCTCACTACCGACAGTCCAGACCCCTGATCCTCCCCTCTTCCCGCCCTTGAAACATGAGGAGTCCACGGTTATCGCGGCTGGCAGGCGACAGGCCTGCGCTAGCAAATTCTCTGGACAGCATTAAGAATTGTTTGAAACTTCTCACTCTACCGCACTTCATAGCGCTTACGGATGCGGAAGACTGACTGGCTCTCGGTAGCAAAACAGTTATTTTTTCGCATCTGTTTTAAAGCTATCAAAATCTCAATAACATTTTAGAGGATTACCAAAGTTATGAAATATTTCTTATACACTTCGAATTACTAAGTACACCGGCGGTATACGCGATGAATCGGAGAATTCGCCACTGTTTCACGGGTTTTTATTATTTGACAGCCAAATTACGAAGATGAAGCAGTACCATAGACTAAGGGGTAAGGTATAAGACTAGGTCATAGACTAAGGAGTATCATTTCTCTACGGTAGTACCAGAGACTAAAGAGGTAATTAGAGTAAAGAGATAATTCTTTACTCTATGGTAGTACTATATGCTTTGACGACCGTTCAAGCGTCATTTCTCCATCTCAACAATCATTGCGCAAGGATAGGGTCGCACTTACCTTCTGCCGCCACCGCCGACCCTTCAACGAGAAAGAGCGTCCGCTGCGTTGGCAGGGAGCTGCGCTGGCTTCTGCGAGCCCCGGGAGTCAGTCCCCTCCCCAGTGGCGTGATAATCGTTTTCCGCTGCGATATTCTCGCAGCAGGGCCGCACATGGCGTTCACCACTCTCTATCTCTGTCTCTCTCTCTCTCATTACTAGAGACCGGAAAAATATTTAATTTGAAATGTCAAAATATGTACATAAATGTGTAATGAAAACAATAAGAATATGTAATAAATATGTAATATCCAGTAGCGGCTCGTAGTCATGCCATTAGGGTGTGCAAAGTTTCTCTTCTTTCTCCCCCCTCTCTCTCTTTCTCTCTTCTCTCTCTCCCTTCTCCCCCTTTCTCTCCTTGTCTCTCTCTCCCCCTTTCTCTCCTTTTCCCTCTCTGCACACACACACGTACACACATACATTACATGCATGAATTTACGCACATTAACATTGTTTCTTTTCAGCAAATTTTTTTTCTGTGGCTTTTTCATTGAAATCATTGATTACTTACGTTTTATATTTTCAACGTTATTCATTGTTAGTTGCACAAACACCCTTGACAAAAAAACTCTCTGATTTCGGTTGAAATGGTTTATAGACAATAAAAATTGCCTATGCTGGACAAAATTTCGCAAAAAAATACTCATGTTTTTGAAAAAGTGAACATGAATTAATTTTTAGATCTGTTTTTCATGAACACATTTCATTAAGAAAAAAATGTTCATCTCCATAATTGAAGTTGTAGGAAGACGCCCCCCTCCCCCCCCCCAAAAAAAAATATCAGGGTTTTCAAATAACATGAGACCTTCACCATTCTCTTAAACATTCTTCAGACCATCCAACAACAAAATTTAATCAAAAACGGAGCCTTTTTTTGTTTTTGTTTTGTTTGTGTTTTTTTACAATGTCCTACGGACTTTATGTAAAATACCCTCCCCTCACAAAAAAAAATACCATATCGGTTTCAAATTCAAGCGACATCAGTCAGATCGATTGGGGAATATCAATTTTGTAGAAATTCGGTCGAACGATTTAACCGCTAGCGTTATTCACAGATGGACGAACAGACAAATGTTTTTCCGTCAATTTTTTCGTCATCAAGCACCCATGACAAACGTACAAAGATTGGACCGTTTTTGAATGCGATTTGACAGCAAAAATGGAACGTTTTAGATGGCTTTACTACTTTCCGGCGCATTTAATGATTTAATGTCTGTTTGAAGACATTAATTATGAAGAGACTACTTATGAATTTCTTTGGTTGTAAGTCTTCATTTAAAAGAAAATGAAAAATTTAAGAATGAACTTAGAATACACTTGGAGACAAAGCAAAAAATAAACTTACATATTCGAAACAGAAGCAACAGTGTTCCACAAAGAACGCTTTGTAAGAACTTTCATAAAAGCTCCAACAATGTAACCTGTTAAACAGTACCATTGATCCCAAGAATGTCATTTTTGGCTAGAACTGATAAAAAAATATGCGCCCATTGTTATCATTGCCCATTGACACATGGGCCCATTGTTGCTATCGCCCAAGGACTGAGATGTGTTGATATGGTCAGAAATTTACGTAACCATTACAAAGGGTGAGAGAGTATGTGCTGTTTTAGCACGATTCGTTTTTAAGAGTTCATTATGCCATCCAAGGACAAAGTTTAATAAAAAAATGTCAAGTCATATTTGAGAAAATTTTGAAAATGTTTTTGGGCTAAATGTAAACTACTTCCTAAAATCAAAATATCCATTTCAAACTCAGAGGGCTTCAAGTGGTGCCTTATATTGATCGAGGAATATCAATTTTGGAGAAAACTGACAGAACAATTACCGTTGACCACAAACAGACGGACAAACGTTTGGCCGTCAATCGATTTTTCGATATCAATGACTCAGAAAATATGGATTCTGACTACAATTTTCTATATGCTACATTAAATAGCATACACTTCCCACTTAAAGGCGTGGTAACTAGGTATATTCTAGGCATTGTCGGATCCCTTGGGTTCCCTAGACTTCCCCACGGAACCAAGAAGTTCATTTTCTGCATTTACTGCCAGCAATGCTAAATTGCTCCATCGTAATTTACAAATTGTGTGTAAATCTTAATAGAGCATCTGAGAGCAATTAACGAGATAGTCAGTAAATCTCCCCGAGACATGATCCCCAACGTCTTGAGGGCACTGACTGTTGATCGTGGCATAGCCCCAGAGGTTCCAACCACCACAGGCAGGATTCTGGCGTTGGGCACTCCATGAAGTTGGGCTGCCAGGGGAATGACTGGTTGGTACTTTACCACTTTTTCCTCCCCTGCTTTTAGAAGGTTAGTGGCGGACAGTCACATCGACCACATGGACCCCTCCCGGCTTTTTATTACCAGGTCAGGTTTGAGTCTAACCCCTTCGGCAACGGAGAAAGTGGCTTCCGTCTGATTTCCGGAGCATCTTCACCTCTATAAAGTTCTTTATCTCGTCATGACGCTTTATTCTAGCTGGTTTCGTAAAAATGCACTGACCGAGAATGTGATTCATAGTTTCTACCGCTGTATTGCACTTCCTGCAGTATACATCCTCTCTGAACCTTCCTCTACTAAGAGTAGTTTTATTGGCAGCGGTATTTGATCTCAATTGGAGAGCAGTGATAAAAAGACCAGGTTTCAGAAGATTATAGTCTTTCAAAAAGGCATTTCCAATCGGATCGTTTATATGCGCCTTAACCGCTCTCCCTTGGGATCCCAGCTTCTCCCAGGCGGCTATCTCGTCATCGGCGCATTTCTTCTTATAAGATCTTAAATCTTGTTCGGTATAGGGCATGTTGAGTCTCAATGCTTTGGCGGTTTTAAATGTCCGTTGGTAGAAACTCGGACAGGAGCTCAGCCATCTGCAAATGGGATCTGCAGATTTCTCTAGTCGTAACCCTAGGTTCAGCGCTACCCTAGGAACGTGTTGGGCGAGCCGCAGCAATCCCAGTCCTCCATCTCTCTTGGCCAGGTAAAATAAGCCATCTGCAGTACTCATATGCAGGTGTAGGAACTGTTTGACTGCCACTCTGATTTGACAGTCCGCTTCCCTGAGCATCGACATAGATGGCATCGATAAAACTAATTGGTAGAGGTAATGTGGCATTATGTAGGTGTGAAGTAATGCCAATTTCTGAGTGGGCTTTAAATGCGCCTTCTGTAGCCTCGTCACTGCTTCCATCAAATTCGATATGGATGCTTTACATGGGAAGCCGTTCCAGATAGAGTAGTTCACTCCCAAGTATGTTATGGTATGATCATCACTGACCAGAGGAATTCTCTCCCCCAACCTTTCCAGACAAGGGTCTTCAATGAACCAGGATCGTTCAAAGGTTGTAATTTGGAATGATGAGCACTTCGCGACTGACAATGTCATTCCGAGGGCCCCAAGATATTCCACCACAATATCAACCAATTCTTGAGCTCGTGGGGCATCTTTTGCTAACAGCACCAGATCATCAGCAAATGCTAATACGGATACACTCCTTTCCAATAGCGGATATCCCGACATGTTATCCAATTTCTCAAGCAAGCACTCAATAATGAGGTTAAAAAGGAGTGGGGACAAGGGGTCCCCCTGTTTAACTCCTCTACGAATTGGCACCTCAATGCCTTTCGAGGGGTGCTGAATGACTGTGGAAACGTCGGTGTAAGAGTCCATTACCAAATTGGTAAAGGCGTCAGGGATCCCTTTCCTGGATAGAGCTCACCGAATCGCCGCGTGAGGAACAGTGTCAAATGCTTTAGATATGTCTAGCACAGTGCCGACACCACCCTCTACTTTTTTCATGTCACTGACTGCTTCGTGAAGAATTTGAACGTTGGCGAAACAGCCAGGTTCAGGAATAAACCTCTCTTTGGCGTGGATTGAACGTCACCACGGATCGAATGCGTTTGTCCATAATGCCCCAAAAGATTCTGCACAGCAGGGAACTAATTGTGATGGGGCGATAGTTAGTGAAAAACTTATTATCCTTACCCTATTTTGGTATAAGGATGGTGCGATTTGCTTTCCACCCAGAAGGCACAAAACCAGTGTATAAAATTGGGGTGTACAATAGGGACAATATTTCAATTTTTGCTCCTGAAGATATATTGATAACTTTTATCTTATCTGGTCCTGGAGCTGTGGCATTTTTCATCCCAGCCAGACGACTTTTAATTTCGGCAACTTGCACCGCGTATAGAATTGTGTCTGGGTCTATTTCAGGTATCGAAAATTTATCATCCTCTCTTAATTCGAAAAGCCGAATTGGGGGCGTATTACCCCAAATGGATTTGTACAGGTCATTAACCTCATCCCTGTTAAGGGGCTGTTGGTCAACACTTCGGGCTGTTGGTCAATGCCCGTTCTAATGCACTTTGCCAAAAGTGCTGGATCATTCTTGAAAAGATCCTGCGCCCTAGCATAAGAGGAGCGCTTCCTGGCGCGTTTGCCTCCATGCCTGTGTAAATTACTTCCTCTAACATATTCTGTTAGAGGAAGTAATTTACTATATTTAAGAACAAGATTTATCCACTTTATCGTTACTATGGCCCGAAAATAAGAGTTTTCCGGTCGAAAATTCCGGCGCACGATTATAATACTTTTTCTTCTTACGAAGTGAGGCGAGAAAGTAAAAAGGGTAAGTTTTGGTTATGACCTGAGGGGCCAGGCGACAATTGGTACACCGCAAATCAGCCGCAGAGAAATATTTCTCCATCTTAAAAATTTGAAGAAGTCTAACATATTCTGTAGATGTGAATCCTTAATTCTAAAATTGTATTCGTAAATGTGGGCAGGAAGCAACTTATTTGCTTTTTATAGTTTCATACAGGTTAAAATTATTTTATGGTGGGTTGAGAATGTGCTACGTTGGATTCTCCATTCATTAATTCAACATTATGTCCCCGGTGGCAGGGGAAGTAAAACAAAACTAACTCACAGTGGCCCATCGTAATTCATTCTCGATCCGCGTGGTCAATAAATACAGTCGACTTCGGTTATAGTGAACTTTGGGGACTAACATTGTTGGTTCACTATATCCGATGATGGGAAAAAAATTAAATGAAATTCCTCCACAATGATCAATGTTATTAATATATAGATATAAGCAAAATACATTAACAGCACGAACTGAAAATTTCAATACTAAAATTTCTCCGAAAACCTTTCTTCCTCTCAGAATGCTCCTCGTATGTGCACTGACCGTTCCACTCTCCACAGCCACTACTCATTGTAATAACATATGTCATCCTTTCGATTGCGCCATGGCATAAGTGGCTAATGAAACCGGTCTCTTTCCCGCGGCGGGTGTCGCTAGGCTGTGGGGCTGTGATATGATAGTCGTGCGCTTCCTATCACCTACGTCGAATGCCATTCGCTCTGGCGCGCAGAAAATCAAGCTTGAAACTGAAGGAAGCAGTCGCGCGTCGCCGACGCCACTTCTAGCACACGTAGGACACGCCCTTGGTTTCCATAGTGAAACTGATAAGTGGCACAAGATCATCACTAAGGTCCCCATTCCTTGTCCGCTACCTAGGGGAGACTTCGACGTGATCTTTGGCCGACTTTTCCAAGCTGCTTAGGGTTGGAATTTCTGGCACTGAGGCGATTTTTTTTAAAGGAAATAATTAATATCGAGGACATATATAGGTTCACTACAACCGAGGTTTATAGTTCATTATAACCAAATCTTGTGCTTATTTGTAATGTAAGTGAAACGGGACCAGTTCACTATAACCGATGTCCACTATTTATTGTATTTACATGTTATTTGCATTAGGAAATCTGGTTTGCTAGTAAGAAAACATTCTACAATGTCTTCCATCGAATCGATATTTTGTGTTTTCTGCGTATATTATCGAATTTTTGTAAAAAAATTAGTTGTGAATATATTCCTTCAGTCTGAAGCCAGCTGATTCTCGAGTTTTTAGAAAATGGCTGGCGTAATTAATTTGTAATTACATTACTTGTATGATAATAAATGAGTAATTAACTATTACTAAATGTTGGCCTGCGGTTCATTGTGGTCTGCAATGGGTGGCTAGTCAACTTCAGTGAGGAGTAAAACAACTTTCCATTACTTTTCAGAATGATGTTGAACTCTGAATTGACATTGAATATTGTTTGTATTGTTCCAGAAAGTGTAAACCTCCCTTACTTATTTAGTCTTTGAGACTTAGAATGACATGAAACAATATTTTGGGGGTTTTCTATTTTCTGCATTGTGAGTATGTAGAACTTGACAGCCACGTCTCACACATATCAAATTTTCAGCCTCCATCTTTGCTGCTCAAAAGTTTAAGATATGTCCCAATTTTCCTAGTGATGTTTGATCAATATTGATTCTTGTGGTTTGGAACTTCTGCATAACTTTATTCAATTGTAGATCTAAATGATGTCATGTTGTGGTTTGAAACATCTGAGTAATTCTTGAGTAATAATAATAGAGGAAGAAATATTTTTGATAAGGTGCATAATCCCACAATTTTTCAGTTTTCAACCTGATATGGAATATAATTTCCTGTAGGTTTGCTGGCCATTGTGATCTTTTGGGAAGAGAAATGGGTATTTCATGTGGAAAATACGAGTACACTTTACTTTAATATGGGATGTGTTTATTTTTAAAATCTTTCTTCTTGAGTTTTGGAAACATTAAACTATGAAATGTTGATAATAAAATGAAGGTAAATAAGCATTTCTTGAAATTTACAAACACGGGATTTTTTACGGAAAAGATGCGTCATCCGTTTATAGTAAAACTGTACACATAGACCATAAAAATATTTTGAATACTAATGACAATAACCATTCACATACGGGACTAACCATTCATCAGCTACTTTGAATTTTTTAACAATTTCATGAAAATAAAAGTATTTAACATTACAGATCTCAATATGATATTTCAACAGTTTCTTTGTTTTGCATGAAAAAATGTTATGTTATACAAGTTGATTTTTCTTTTTATTGGATAAATTTGTCATTATTTCATGCAATATTTAAATATGAATTATTACGTTATTGTACAAGTATTTTGAAAGATTTTTCCATAGGTTGTATCATAAAAATAAATAATTAAAAATATCCTTCAGTAGAAAAAATTTTGACAATTGTATTATTCAAACATGATTTAATTAACATAGTAATTTCTTATTTGAGGCTAAAAAAGGCAATATTAAAACATTTATTTTGGAACCCTGTAATCATTATTTTCATTGACTTATTACTGATATTATTAGATTATTCATTCAGGCATCTTCTTTTGAAATGAAGATTTTTACAAACTGTACAAATTCTTTGTATTTTATATACTTTTATGAATAATACTCTTATAAATGCACATTCTTCTCCATTCCTTGTTGCCATGCCACATATAGAAAAAAATCTAATATCTATAGCACACAATCAGTTGTATATGTAGTTTTGGTGCAGATAATCTTTGTTAATTCATATATCCTACACTGGATATTTCAAATTCTAATTACAACATGAAAAATGACATTTAATATTCTACATGCCAACAATCATAGAGCTCAGAAATTTCAAATCAATAAAACTTTAATACAACATATGTATTAAATGTATTTGTAAATGATAATGAAACATAATATATTAATCTATGCATTTTGGCATTTGCTTCAGAAATAATTATCATTGATTCAATAGTTTAAAATTAATAATTGTGAGTGTAGGACCAGCTCAGAAAATTTATATTCACTCATTTATACATCACTTTTACTAAGATTAAAAAATCATTACAATAAAATTTTGCAATATATATTACTAATATATAGTAATATATTTGTATTATGTATTATTATTGTGTATTATAATATATTACATGTAAAATAAAATATAAATTGTGCAATCACTAATGAATAGAAATGGAAATTATAATTTTGTGTATGTAGTATGTGTTTATAGATACATGTAGCTTTATGTATTATATTTTTCTGTATCTACACTGTGTACATGTATGTATGCATGTATACATGCTTCCATTTGTGAGTGAGTGTGTGTGTAGTATTCTTTTTTCTAATAGGGTATAAAAAAAAACAATGAAGAACCAATTAGACAAATAAAGAAAGAAGTACTAAATTTGTGAAGTTTTTAAAATGATGTTTCTTCTAGGTTTTAGCATTTAAAATAGTCACAGCTGTTCTGGGCAAAGAATCAACTCTGCCAACCAAATTAAACTTTCTCAGCACATGAATAATATTAAATTGTAAAATTAAATTAGTTACTTAATGATGAAGATATAGTTTGTGTAATAGGGATGATTTGTCAGTGAGAACACATATAAAATTTTGTTGTTTGAACTAAAGGAATATTTCTTTGATAAGCAAGTTGGAATGAACCTATTCAAAATGTGTGTCACAAATTACTATTAACACAACATTTTGGGATAAAATACAATTTTTATTTGCATATGTGTAAAAAATGAGAAAACTAAGATTTTAAGTGAAGTAAAATAATCGAATCGCTTGATATAAGAATGTTTATGATATTGCCTGATATTCATTCTATGTACAATATGAAACATCCCTCTGTTATTTAACATACACACAAAACAGATTTTTTTTTCATTGTAACCACTATATATAATTTTACAAATTCAAAATATTTTAAATATTTATATTACTCTAATAATATACAAAAAACTGAATCTATTTTCTTCTTTTCCACTTCATTTTGCATATTCCAGAGAAACTTGGTCCCATGCTCTGTTAAGTTTACTATTCCAGAAACATGAATACACCCGTAGTCTTAACATTTAGTCATGCACCTCAATTAAAAAAATATTGGCCCCAAAAACGTACATTCCGGGAAAATAATTTATTATCTATATGATATAAATTGATTCTTCTCTCTTCCAGGCTTGAATCATTAACTCGCATAAATATTGTAGGCAAAAATCTAACAAACATTGTACACCAAACACACAGTTATTTGAAGTTACAGATTCTCCAGGATAAGTCCTCATGCTTGCAGTACATCTTCCATGGAAACAATACAGCTGATGTAAAAGTGAGCAGATCAGTTTTCAAAGAGGTCTTTCGGAAGATCAGCTATGATACAAATAATATTGTTTAGATGTTCTCTCAGTTTGAAGACAGGGTAAGGAGCTGCCATCGATTGTAAAAACCCTGATGACCACTTAACCCCAGACTTCACTACGCACATTTATTTATACTAAGAAGTATATTATATAAGGGTACAATATATTTCCTTAGTGAGGAAGCAGCCTTCTCCCAGAGCTGCAGACTTGTCTATTCTGGGCCAAAAAACAGGAGGGGAGCAAAAACAATATCAACTCTTTACTTTTTCAAGTCCAAAAATCCCTGCAAAAACATTTTTGTATCATTTTTATCTTGATTACAGAATCATGAGTCATGATAAAATATATCACTAAAACTTAAGGTAATTTAACATATTAAAAAGCATGTTGTCATATGTGAAATTTCAAAACGTAATAGAAATTTCCCTCAATTTTTCAATCTAATTATCAGTACTAAAGCTCCTTTTTACTACAGACGTGGACAAAGTATTAGCAAAATCATTCCTTATACTCTAAATTACAACTTTAAGTGTAAAAGCGAACTAGTTGGACGAGGGAAAAATCGTTATATTTCTATAATGTGTTGTGTGCACATTCGGAAATGCAGCCCTGGATTGAAATTTCCATTTAAGAGAATATATGTTTTATAACACACAAATCCACTACTTTCCACCATTTTTTTCTCGGCGCTTGTACGTATGCAATGCAATTTGCCAATTCACCTTCTAGATCTAGGTCACATTCCAAACCCGCCTCCAGCTGTGAAAGAGGGGTGGGTGTATTCACAGAACAAGAGTCCGTGTAAGCCAGGCAACAGACGAGTCTTCACGAAAACGTGTCAGAGTTGAAGTGTTACTACAATCTATTAATAAATAATACCATGACCAAAATTTGTCATATTGTAGGAGTTAGTGTGGTAAAGTAAACGAAAGAGGGCTACAACCGAAGTTTTGGCCCGTCTCTTGCTAAGAAAAGCATCCACAAAGAGATATTTAACATCGTCTCAACCCTAAAGGGTTATCCAAGAGGACGGAGTACAAATATACTCAAGAACTGTAAGATAGAGGTTGTTTGAATGTGACTTAAATGCAAGACAATCCCGCAATAAACAAAAATTGACTGCTTCTATGATCAAGAAACGACTTCAATTGGCCAAGTTCACCAAGGATGGACCATCAGTGATAGAAAGTATAGAGGTCATTTTTTATAATTTTTAAATAAAATTTCATTCTTCCCTAATTTTAGAACGTTTATGACAGAAATAAGGAAGTACATCTAATGTTTTAATGCGCAGATAAAAAAACATTTTTTACGAATTTTGCTTCAGGTTGTATTCAGCGATGAAAACCTCATCTGCGCTCTGGATAACAAACCCCATTGAAACGCGTTCACGGGAAGACCAAGAAAGAATGTGTGGTGCAACTAGTGCAGTTTTCCACCAAGATGATTTGTGGAGTTATTTCAGTGCATGAACCGGACAAAATTTACATAGTGAAAGACAACACGAATTGCGAACAATATAAAGAGGTCATTTGAGATGCCTTGTTCCAGCAATGAATGGCAGTTTCCAACTGGGATGGAATTTTCATTTACGATGGTGCTCCTTGCCATTGATCAAAAACTGCGAAGAGTAAATTGGATTCCAGTGATATTTGTGTGATCGACTGGCCAGGAAACAACCCGGATATGAATCCAATAGAATTACTATGAAATGTTCTTGCAACGAAAGAGAAGGCACATCATCCTACAACAAGGGAAGAATTCGTGTACTTATTACCATTTGAAATGAAGATGACGAAATTGACGAATTATACCACAAAAAAACTTCCTTCAAGGCATGCCCAGAAGAATTAATGCTTTAATTCATGCTAAAGGAGCTCACACCAAGTATTAATAAGTTTGTAGCATCTTCAATTCTATAGTTTAGTTGTAAAGTTTTGAGACAATAAAGAGATTTTTCTATTAAATTCAATTTTGCTAATAATCTGTCCACTTCTGCATTGATAGGTGTGTGGGAATTTTGTTACGTGTTTTCTTCCAAATGCGCAACATTCTGAAAAATCATGAAACGTTTACGCAAAACAATATAAAAGAAAATGTTGAGACACTTTGGGGAAGGGACGGAGGAGTATAACCTGAGGTCCATTAATGAAAAATAAATAATATTTCGATTTCTTTTTTCATGTCTCTGCCCCTTAGTCTGAGAATGCCATACATGGGAGAGAGTCTGTCAAAGAACAATGACTCTTTTAAATTCAAATCACAGACGAATCTTGTAAAAATTGGTATTTTCTGTCATTTCACTACTGAACCACTCATTTAAAAAGAAATCCCCAAAACAACTAATGACAATTCAAATTATTATACTTCTAGAAGAAAGCTTCATTTAAGAAAATTTGATTCATCGTTTTGATGATTTTTGTATTTATATACTTTTGAATGAAATTTGTGTTGAAAAACATTCAAACGCATTTTACTGTCAATGTATATTAACATAATAATAATACTTTACTTTTTATCACCTGATCACAGTTGGAAGTTTAACAACAGCTTAGGAATACGTTTCATGTTTCCAAATTGCCAACTAATCTTTGCACAGCTACATAGCACAAGTAATTTTGCAAAAGATGGCCAAACAATTGTCTGCCCGAGCCAGGAATCGACCCGAAAATTCTAATAAACGCACACTTCCTCTAACTACTTGAGCTCCCGAGACAGTACTCTTCAAACGGTCTTAAGAAGTTAAGAGCCCCTGTGACGGCTACCTTTACTTTTCATCACCTGTTCACAGTAAGATTAACAACAGCTGGCGTCATTAACCGAATCGCTCAATTACGCTTCCTGAAGTCATGGAAGTTAAGCAACTCGAGACACCACGGACTCCTGGATGGGTAGCCGTCTGTGAATCCCTGTTATTAACGACGCCGAACCTTGTCGAAGATAAAATGCATTGATTGCGACGTTACGAGACAAAAAACAAAACAAAGAACACAATAGCTTAGGAATATGTTTCGCTACGTTAAGCTTACATATTTCCTTTATAATATTAAAAGTCAAAATAAAGTTGTAGAAAAGTCTGTATACGTATCAAAGTAATAATGAAGTAAGAACCTGAAAACTAAATTATAACAGGAAGGGCCAAAATGTCAAAAATTCAGGAATTAATATTTAATTGATGAAAAAAGAAGAAAAAAAGCGAAGATTCGAATATCAATTTTCTCTCTTCGAATGACAGATTAATTGTAATCACTGGAATTTACCTAAGTTCACAGCAGATTTCAATCAAAGCAGCAAGAGTTTGATTTTTTAGAAAAAAAAAACGCGAAAACTTCCGTTTCTAAAGTCTTGTCAGATGAGGAATTCAATATACTACATTTAAGTTTAATATGATTAAGACGAATTTTTAATAATAATATTTTCGAGATAATTTTCTTTGAGTTTGCCAATGATGAAAATTACGCAATTTACTATTAACCAATTGAAATGTAAGAATTTAGGTTAGACTGCCGCGGTGACCTGCTGCACTGATCCATGTGGCACTCGGAGTTCTCTAAACTAACACCGATCGCGCCCGAGCAACACGTTTCCCTTCCCTTCCCTTCCCTTCCCTTCCCTTCCCTTCCCTTCCCTTCCCTTCCCTTCCCTTCCCTTCCCTTCCCTTCCCTTCCCCACCCTTTCCCTCCCTTCCCTTCCCTTCCCTTCCCTCCCCTTCCCGTCTCTTCCTTTCCCTTCCCTTCTCGTCGGACAGATTAAAAAAAAAGTGGACCACGACCTGATACCAGCAGATAAGCGCTGGGGCAAAGCACTCCAAGTGGGCCGACCACTGGAAACAGCCCGGAACTAATCTACTGCAGTGCACTTGAACCTAAACCACGAACATTTAAAAAAAGCGACCTGTTTGCAAATCTGGAATCTTCTTCTTCATTTGATTGATTATTTTTCTGTTTCCGGGCACGTCAACTGCTATGGCCATTAGTCTCGTAAGTGTAATACATGTTTTAGTCAGAAAGTGGCGGTGTTCCTCCCCACAGGATCGTGGAATTGCAACCTTCATATATTGGCTTTTTTGCGGAATATTTACTCTCTGGACATCTCCGCCGGCGAAGTCCCGTCCCACTCGGAATAAGCTCCAAGTAAACTTCGACATGTGAAATAATGCAGTGCGTGTAAGTGTGTCTAAGAAGCGATGAGAGGCGAAGGGTGAGGAAAGAAAGACAGTGCGCTGTCCGTAGCCCGTTTGTTAAGGTACTGCTCCAGCTCATGATTCGAAGATTCCACCAACCCATCTTCGTTTCGAAGCCCATTTCGCCATCACCCCCCTTCGAACGAACGTGAGCTCACTGTGCGGCCGGGGCTAGAGCACGAGCAGGTTCTCGCAGGACCGCGACTTGCGCTTGAGCCCCAGCAGCTGGCGAAGGAAGCGCCCGCCGGCGGGGCGCGGCGCCCGCGCGCACAGCGGGTCTCTGGGCCGCGCGCGCCGCCGCCCGCCACCGCCGCTGCCGCTGCCGCCCCCGCTGCCGCCCGCGTCGCCCGCGCCGCCCGCGTCGCCAGTCGCGCCCGCCGCCGCAGCAGCTGCCGCCGCCGCCCGACGAGGGTTTAGCTGCACCTGCGCCAGCACGCCCACCAGCAGCTCGTCCACGTTGTGCGCCAGGCCGGAGCTCGTCTCGATGAACTTGCAACCGCTGTTGTTGGCTAGCTTACGCCCCACTGGAATAATAACAACTATTATTATTATTATTATTATTATTATTATTATTATTATTATTATTATTATTATTATTATTATTATTATTATTATTATTTATTTTTCACAGCTTTCTGGTACATGTTTGAGGAGTCATACAGATATTTCTATCAAAGCATGATTCCCGTAGTACATTACTTTTAACAAAAATATATTTATTTTAAGAACTTATTAGAAGGTAAACATTTCTACAAATATAAATTTAAACACTTAGTTTATAAATTAAAAAGTATATAACTCTTTAACACAAATTTATTTAGGAACCCATAAATCTTCTGACGAAAGAACACGTGCTCAGGATCACAGCTTTCTGTAGATTGTTGATAATGTTCGTCTCGATCCCCAGTTTTTTCAGAGAGTGCTTCAGGACGGTAGGTAACACACCTGTTGCTGAGAGGACGATCGGCACAATCTATTATTATTATTATTATTATTATTATTATTATTATTATTATTATTATTATTATTATTATTATTATTATTATTATTATTATTATTATTATCATTATTATTATTATTATTATTATTATTATTATTAATTCCGGAAGCGACAACTGCTAAGGTTATAAGTCCCGTGAGAGCAGTCCATGGGGATTGCGTGATTCGCTGCCGATCTACGTCGGCTTGCGAGGGTTTTCCCCAACCAGGTATCGCCCACCAGCACAGCACCGCCCTAGCCGGGACAAGCTCTAAGCTACCCACTGGTCTCCCACAAGTGTGGTAGTGTAGTGCATATTAGGATAAGAATGTGTAAGTAAGGGGTGAGAATAGGGAAAGGAAGAGGAACGAAAGATCGCGCGTGATATGCGACCCGTTTGTTAGGGCATTCTGCTCCGGCATTCGCCTGCTCTTGATCGGAGAAACCACGAAAAGTTATCGATCAGAGCAGCAGGACAGTAGAATTCTTCTCCAGACAGCGGCTGTATTTGACCTCGATACCCAGATAGTGTCGAACCTCATGCCACCGTCGGGATTTGAACCCAGGGACCTCCCGGTCAGAGACTCTGCGGTGACATCAATTGATGCCCTGAGCCATATAAGACGGTAAGTTCAAGAAAAAACCATTAGTTTTTATAATGTTAATTTCTTCTTGAAATGCTGACCGCTCGGGCTGGCTTAGGGGGAATACAATTTTGCAATATGATGCAATCAGTTATGAGGTAATTGCTTTCACGAATTTGGGTAAAATTACAAAGGCAGTGACATCAGATGATGCCCTGAGCAAAAGGTTGAGTAGCTACTTCCCTGTCCGGGAAACGCCGCGTCCTAGGCACAGGTGTCAAAGTTTCGCCCGCAATTCTGCGACCTTCCTTAGAGCAAAATGATATTACCTGGTACTGATCGCATTTCGTCCTGAGGAAAGTCGCAGATCAGCGGCCGAAACGTTGGCACCTGTGCCTAGGATGTGTCGTCTCCCGGACAGCCAAGTAGCTACTAATTCCGGCCGCGGAAGTCTACGTCAGTGTTGCCAAGTTAGAGGTTTCCCCCCTAAATTTAGGTTCATTTTTTGTCTTTAATGGATTTTTAGGGGGCAAATTTATTTGTTTTTTTTTTGTTGGGGTTTTTTGTTGAATTTTTAAACATTATTTTTTAAATATCTACTGGGAATCATAAAATCATGAAACAAAAAATAGTTTCCTATGATGATTGCAGGTATATTTAATCAAATATAACTAAGTATATTAAAAACACTTATAGTGAGAAACTCCCTATATATATATATATATATATATATATATATATATATATATATAATGTAAATAGTTGTTATACATCTATACTAATAAAAGTGAGTTCAACGACATGTAATCGACATCAATACCACAAAAAGTAGCGTATGAATAGATACGATTTTTTACAGGCTCTTCTTTAGGATTGCCGCTGCAGCTATGATCCTCCAACAAGCGAAGTCGTAAGTGCTGCATTGCTTGTTCTTAATAGCAGTGAGAACCACCCAGGAACAATGGAAAGTCTCATCCGAGATAATTCAACTCATTTCACAAAAGACAAAATGGAGGTGACGTTGGAGAACATCAATCAACATATCACTCCCGGCGCTGATGGCAAGGAACCGAATCATCTCAGCCAACCCTCAACCGGTCAGCTACTCGAAAAAGACTCCAGAAAAAGGTCAGTGACAGACAATGATTTAGAACGACAATCCAACAAATTTAGTAGCAATCACAGTGTCATTTTCAGTGCTTCAAATACAAAATCTGACTCTGCATTAATAAATGTGCCGGTTAAAAATAGGTTCGGACCTCTAAGTGAACTTGATAAGCAAGCAACTGAAAATAGATTCGCTCATATTAACGACCTTCCTAGTGATCAAAGTGAAACCCCCAGTAAAATACCCCCAATCATAGTAGCAGACATCACCAATTACAATGCGTTCGTCAAAGAACTAAAAACTAAAGTCACTTCAAAGTTCATTGCGGATCAAAAGAACAATAAAATAAAAATAAGGGCAAACTCATCTACAGACTTTCGAAACCTAATCAGGTATTTAATTCACACTCATCGTAGTTTTCACTCCTTCAAACACCCGTTGAATAAAAATATCTGTATATATGTAGTGTTCAAGAACGTCGACCAATCAATTACTAACCAAGAAATATATCAAGACCTAAAACAACGCTTTCCTTCACTGATAAAAATCACCAGTCTTCATAAAGACAATATACCTATCCCAGTAGTTGAGGCTGTTTTTTTAGGACAAGAACCAATAGACAATATTCTAACCATTAAGCAAATTTGTAACTATACAGTAAATGCGGAAGCAAGGAAAAACCCCCAAGGTCCCATACAATGTCAGCGGTGTCTGGATTATGGCCATACAAAGAATAATTGCAACCACTCAATTAGCTGCGCTTTTTGCTCGGTAATCACTACTCGGTAACTTGTCCTAATCTTTATCAAGTACCGAAATGTCGTAATTGAAATGGCAGCCACAAGGCCTATAATCGAGACTTCAGTTGCCCCTACCTAAAAGAATATATTGAAAAAAAAAAACTATCAACCAAAACAACCCTTAAAATAGAAACCAAAGTTCATCCCACCAATCCACTCCCTACCAACTAATTCAGATTTCCCTTCTCTTCCCCAAACGCAAATTCTCATCAACTTCATTCATATTAGTAGCACCACATCCCAGGCCGACCAAAATCCCATCAACAATTCAAATCCAACCAACCTTCCCCAAGAAACGCATCACAACAATCCTATTATAAAAACAATAATTAATGCAATTACATCCTATATAATCAATGCCATAATCACACTTATACTCCCAATAATCAACTCATTTTAAAATTCATTCGCCCCCTAAATTAACGGCAATAATGGCAATACAACCCCCTAAAGATTTTACTCTCGCCAATTGGAATGCTAATTGCCTAAAAAATAAAAAAAACAGAACTAATATACATTTTAAATTTACACCGCATAGATATAATTTGCATCACAGAAACCCACTTAAAGGAAAAAAATAAAAATTTTATCCCAAACTACTCAATTTACAGATCCGTCAGAAACCTAATCAAAGGAGGAGGAGGAGTGCTAATAACCGTTAATAAAAATATTAAACTTTACCCAATAATTATCTCTTGTACTGGTAATATTGAAGCTGTGGCCATTAACGTAGAAACGGAAAATAATATAAGGACTATAATTGCAGCATACAATCCACCAAATCATAAATTAGACTTCGATAACATTAATAAAGTATTTCAACAAAATTACACCATTCTTCTAGGGGACTTAAATGCTAAAAATACCAACTGGGGTTGTTCAAACTCCAACGCTAATGGGAAAATACTAGCCCAAAAAGTAAATCGTCCTAATCTCAATAATTTCAACTCCAGCCTCCACTTACTACCCCCATGATCGTTTAAGAAATCCAGATATCTTCGATATCGGAATCACTAACTCTAAAATAAAACTACATTCTACTATATTATTCGAACTTGACTCGGATCACAATCCGGACTTAATAACCACACAACAAATACCCCAACCCAACCCCGAGTACCAAATCTAAATACGTTAAAAGTTGACTGGAAAAAATTCAAACGTTAACTAGTTCAATAATACCTAAATTCAAAGTTCAAAAAATTCTCTCCAACCCACTAGAAATAGAGCAATCAATCAACCAACTAACCACCATAAACACACCACAGTTAAAGAGTCCGAATTAAAACCAAAGAGTACCAACAATAATAAACAATATAAATTTCCCCCAGAAATAGTGAAACTAATACAAATCACTCAAAAACTTCAACAATCAGCAATTTCAAACATTACTTCAATCACTAAACACTCACAACAAATCCCTTTGGCAACTTACAAACAAAATATTAAAAAAAAGAATATCATCCCCCATTAAACTCCCCCCCAGGAAAAGGGTATACGTCTGCTCAGAAAGCCGAAGAGCTAGCAAATTACTTTGCATCTACATTCACCATAAATAACACTAAACCGCACCCTAGTCATCTCACAATTAGTAAAACAGTAAATGATAAGATATATGGTCCACATCATCAAATGCACTTCACATCACCTAAAGAAATGAATAAAATCATAAAATCACTACCTGTCAAGAAAGCCCCTGGATATGATAGAATTAATAACTTAATGTTAAAAAACCTGTCCCGAACAGCCATTGCATATTTGACCAATATCTTCAACTCCTGCCTCAGACTAGGTTACTTTCTACAAGTATGGGAACATGCAATCGTTCTTCCAGTACAAAAACCAAACAAGAACGCATCCCTAACTAACAGTTACCGACCAATCAGTCTGCTTCCCACGCTATCCAAACTATTAGAAAAAATAATATTAAAATGTTTCAAAACCCATCTCCATAACACAAAGGCCGTACCCATGGAAAAAATGGGATTCACCGAAAAAGTATCCACGCATCACCAACTAATTAGAATCACTGAAAACATCCATACGGCATTTCAAAAACACTATACAATAGCAATCTTCCTCGACATCTCACAGGCTTTTGATAGAACATGGCGCCAAGCTTTAAACTACACAATAAAAGAAATAGGCACTCCACACTATCTTACACGAATCATATCCAGCTTTCTCAACAATAGAACGTTTGCGGTTACAGTCGATAACCATCACTCTAACCCCAAAGTGGCCAAGGCTGGCCTCCCCCAAGGCTCTCCGTTATCTCCCGTTCTTTATAACTTGTACGTAGTCGTCCTCCCGAAAAGCAGTGATATAAAAATCGCCCAATTTGCAGATGACACGACTATATATTCATCAGATCCCGCCATAAACAATAAAAATCAAACTTCAGTTATACCTAAACCAAATCGACAGCTGGGCAGCCAAAAATAAAATCAAAATCAACCCGTCAAAAACGGCAGCCAAAATATTTTTCCTTATACCATTCATCCCCCCACCCCCCTTACACTGAATCAAGAATCTGTACAATGGCATCCACATAACAAACCTATAAAATATCTAGGCCTTTTCTTAGACACACGCCTTAATTGAAAAAATCACATCGACAATAATGTTATACAAGCAAAAATTCAATTACACCAACTAAAACCAATAATAAATAGATCAGCTAAATTACCCTACAATGCTGCCTTACTGCTATACAAAATTATCATACGATTACTATTATTATATGCATGCCCAGTTTGGATCAGCGCAGCTAAATCAAACACCAGAAAACTGCAAGAAATCCAAAATCAGTTCCTGCGCACCATCACGAATGCCCCATGGTATGTCTCCAATGCACAACTCCATAAAGAATTCCAGATAGAACCGATTACCAACCACGTTATTTTTTATCAACCCTCTTCTTCCAAAACATACCAAATATACCTAAACTAACCCCGCTAAGACTCTGCTATAATCGAACTCACAGAACCCGCATTAAAAATAAATTTCCTTTCCATACATTCCTAAATAAATTCTCAGATCTCGATCCAAAGTAGAGATATTGTACAAAGATATCTCTACCACCCTAGCAGTAATGTAAGTTGCATTTTAAGATTATTTGTAAGATTATTGTAAGTTAATTGTAAGAAGATATAAGCAACTCTAACAAATGTAGAGTGTATTAACACTGATCTTTGTATTGTTCTATCCAAAAGAAAATAAATAAATAAAAAAAGGATTGTCGCAGTGTCCTCGCAAAATTTGATAAAGATTAATACTACATAAATGCAGAAAGTAAGTGAATCAAATAATATGTAGGTAGATGCACCACGATCATTTTCCACCTATCCCTAAGAGCAGATTGGTTCCTAATATATTCCGCCAGAGACCAGTAGCAATGCGGCAGAACTGGTACCTAATAGTTCGCTAGAGTCCTGTAATAGTGAGTAAGATAATTTTTAAAGTCTAATAAAAATGTACTGCAAAATAAAATGAAAGGAAATGATAGTATTTTATTTAAGTTTGAACCAATTACATTAAAAATCATACTCTTAAACGCGTGGTTTGTATAAAATAGATCTTTTTTCTCTTTCACAAGGATTGGATATGAAGAAAGCCCGGCACCGCCGGATATTTGGCTAGTATTTTTATACATTAAACATGGGTTCACTGTATCTCGTTGTCATCATAATCATCAGACACAATTAATAATATTTTTCGTATTCGTTTAATTTCCATACCTCCCCATATATTTTACACGTGAAATAATCACTATTTGAATTGGGTGTTTTTTGTCGTTTCGGTGGTTTTCGCAGCGCTGTTAAGTGGGGAACGCGTAAAGGCCCATTCACAATGCAAACATAAGCATAAGCATGGCGTTAACATAAAAGTTAGGACTACGTCTACAAGTGGACTCATTCACAATGCGTTCGCATAAGCATAACACGTAAGACGTTAACTTAAGAGCTTGCGAGCTTCAAGCTTCTGTGCTTATGCTTATGTCAGACATAAGGAATGAGCCAATCACAGTTCGTTAACTCAAAATCGAGTATCGAAGTCGATAGGCGAACTATTCGTGTCGATTCGAGTGCTGCGTCTCATAGCCAATAGAAACTTATTTTGCCTGTGTTTATGTTCGACATTGTGAATACGCCAACCCTTCGCTTGTGTTAATGTCTATGTCTATGTGTTATGCTTATGTTTGTGATTGCATTGTGAATGGGCCTTGAGACCACTAGGCCTAGGCTGTGAGGAGGGGGGCGGGGCGCACTCACTGGCGGTGGAGACCTCGCGGCGCCGCTCCAGGTCCGCCTTGTTGCCCACGAGGATGACGCCGCGCGCGCCCGCGTAGTGCGCCTTCCACAGGAAGCGCACGATGTCCTCGGCCACGCGCAGCGACCGCCGCTCCACCACCGAGTACACCACCACGAACACGTCAGGCTGGTGCAGCTCGCAGCAGCGCTCCACCTGCCCACATTCATGCACTCATTACTAGCGATTCCAGGCGCATCAACTGCTAAGGTCGTTCGTTTTGTAAGTATGGTGCATGTGCTTTCCTCGGGAGGTGGCGGTGATCTCCCCCCGCTGGATGATTCGGTGCAGACCTACACGTCTACTAGCGTGGTTTTCCCCGTATAGGTATCTCCCACCAGCGGGGCACTGTTCCAGGCGGGACAAGCTCTAAGCTCCCAGCTGGTTTCCCGGCGTACGTGGTAGTCTAAGGCGTGTAAGTGTATGTAACTAAGGAAACAGGATAGGACAAGGAAGGGGAAGGAAAGATCGCGCGCGATCCGAGGCCTGTTTGTTAAGGTACTGCTTCGGCATTCGCCTGGTAGAGTTCGGAGAAACCTTGGAAAACTACTGAGCAGAGCAGCATTCCACTGAAATTCTCCTTCAGACAGCGGCTGAATTCGACCTATGCAACTAATGTCGAAAATCCTGCCACCGTTGGGGATCGACCTCTAGGACCTCCCGGATAGGCAATGCAGTGACATCAGTTGATGCCCTGAATCACTGAAGTCGATTCATCAGTGGAGAGGTACAGCCACCAGTCCCAGTGCTCGGCCCTGTCGTTCACCCTCAATTTTACTCCGATTTAATTCTAATGACATTTATTCTGAAGTTTGATCAACTGGATGTGGTTATTCAATCGGTATCTGCATTAAGACTTAATTTTTGGACTTGATGTTCCCGATTGAATAATCGCGTGCCACTCGCCCCTGCCACTTTCCCTACCACTCCTATCACTCAACTGTGTCACTCGTCCCTGTCACTCGCCCTTGCCACTCGCCTCCGCCATTCTCCCTACCATTTCTTTCAACTGTGTCACTCGCCCTATCACTAACCCCTTCCACTCGCCCTTGCCAATTGTCCCTGTCACTCACCCCTGCCACTTCCCCCTGCCACTTCGCCTGTCACTCGCCTTGTACACCCTTTGCCATTGTTCTCTCTCTCCCTCTCTATCTATCTGTCTATCTATCTACCTCTCCGGCCCCCTGCCACAGTTCTCGACTTCAGGCAATATCCGTATAAAAAGATACGTATGGCAAATACTTGGTAATTTCCTAGAAACTTTCCCATAAAAGTACCAAGTACTTGCGGAGAATGGGTTGAAGTCCTAGTTCTCAAGAACGGCAGGATCCCGTCGGTTTCGTTCGTCACCGTTCCTCACGAATAAGAGGCTCGTAACCATTGACGTTTATCCATAACGTGCTTTGTACTCGTGTCGTTTACCCGTAATTGGAACCCGCAACCTTAGCGCAATTTTGACAGAAATGTGTCATGTATTAACTGTAGTTCTGTAATACTATTAAACAACTTGAAGATGTGCGGTAAAAGTATCGAACAGGATAATCTGTAAATTTGTAAACATTCTTTTACTTCACTGTAATTATAGTTCCCACAGAACGTTAAGGAGAAGAAAGGAAAGTGGTAAGCTAGTCGTTCGGTTTACGGTTCAAAAGACAGAAGACACAGAATTTAGCCGGCCCCCTAGTTGAAAAGGTTCATACGATCTGAGAATGGAACCAATTCCACCTGTATGTTTACACGTCTTGTACTTGTGCGTCCGTATGAAACCATATCTCGGTCCCCCGCCCCCATAGCCCAGTTTCGGCCGATCAACCGCCGGTCTTCTACCTATGCCCCTTCCCTGGTCCTTGCGTTGCTGTCCATTGTAAGACAAATGTTCCCTCTTATCTTCTACTGATTCTACATTCAGAATAAAATAATGCAATCAGGACACGGAATATACAAATCATAAGTAAAGGCGCACTTTGTGTTTCATTTGTAGTGTTGCGGCTACGGACACGCGTGCCAGCCCGAATGGGTAAAAAGGAACGGGCATAATTGACACGTAACGCGATAGTGTGTGAGTGACTCTTCTGAAATTTCAGAAGCGCAGCACTTACCGGCATCTCCCCGGCCGCGTAGTCGATGATCTCCAGTTCCGTCTCCCGCCCGTCCAGCATCACGGACACGGTCTTCTGCCCGCCCTCCTCGTCTGCAACAAATGCAACGCTCTCTTTCTCTCTTTGTCTTTCCCATGACACTACAGCTCCCTTCTGACTCATGAGCTCTGATAATCGTGTGCAGAGAAAACAGACAAGATAATAAGTGTACCGATAATAAATGTAAAGATAATACAGAGAAGCAGGGGCAAACACAACATTTTTTAAAATTCATCTAGTAGCACTATCTTAATTTTTTTCTTTTTACTAAAAGACTTTCAGTATAGTCCATCATAACAATGATCTTTATTCGTCACATAACATTAAGACTGTGAAACGATAATGTGGGGACACAATAAATTTTGCCACAATCTATTAGTTCAGAATGAGTGGGCAAGGAATATTATTAAGATGCTCCCAAACGGGCGGATAGTTGTGTAGCTACACCCGCGAGCCTACATTTCCGAATGCAATGAAGAGGGGCAGCATGACCACATTACATCCAACCACTACTATTCTAATCGCCGGCCCAGTCATTGTCTCCGTGGCTGTCATCGTTTTCTGGGTTCACTGTTCAAGTACATAGCTGAATTTGTTAGTAACTGCAATATTTAACTTCGCTTTTCTAATGTGCCGTATGCACTTTGTTACATTCAACAAATCAATATAAAATGATGGGATTGAAAAAATTCCGCGGAGGTTCACACTTCCATTGAGACCCTCTCCTAAATTTTACTTGCCAGATTGATTATTTCGTGTTGCCGGGTGCGCATTTGCTATGGTAATTAGTCCCGTAAGAGTAGTGCGTGTTTTTATTACGGGATGTGGCGATGAGCTTTCCTCACTGGATGGTGAGATCCGGAGCTGATCTACATGTCGGCTTGAGGATATTCCCCATCCAAATATCTCCGTCAATGGTTCACCACCCCAGCCAGAACAAGCTCTAAGCTCCAGGCTGGTCTCCTGAATGTGTGGTTGTGTAGTGCATGTAAATGTGTTTGTATGTAAGTGAAGATAGGACAAAGAAGAGGAAGGAACGATTGCACGCGGTTCGTGGCCCGTTTGTTAGGGTACTGCTCCGGCATTCGCTCGATGTTACGTAATCTGAGAAACCACGAAAAAAACACAAATCACAGAGCAGCCACAGAATTATCCTGCAGACAGCGGCTGCACTCGACCTAGCTGTGTAGCTGGTGTCCAGTTGCCATCCTCGGGACTCGAACCTCCCAATCAGAGGCACTACAGTGACATCAGTTGATGCCATCTCAGCCAGTTCACTTGTCAGAAACGCCCATGGTGCGAAGAGCGTGATATTTCAGGCCAAAGGTCTGAAGACGCAGTAGTATCACAAGGTGTGATGGAACTCACCGAGGGAGGTGTCGTAGGCGCAGATGTACTCGGAGGTGGTGAACTGGCAAGCGAGCGCGGTCTTGCCCACGCCGGACGCGCCCAGCATGGCCACCTTGAACTTGGGCACCTGCTCGGGCACCCCGGGGGACGCGCTGCCGTCGCCGCCGCCCGCCGCCCCCGACCCAGCGCCGTCCTCCGCGCTGCAACCACCAAACCGCCATTTCGCTTGGTTCCCACTTTCTCGTGTACTACAACGTAGCATAGAGAAAATATTGGTATATTGATTACTAGTTATTCCGGACGCGTCAACGGCAAGGGTCATTATTCCCTTAAGTGTAGTGCATGTTTTTGCTCGGGATGTGGCGATGACCTTGCCCCGCTGGGTGGCGAGATCTACCGTCGGCTAGTAGGATTTTTTCTCAACAAGGTATCTCCCACCATCCGGCTCTAAGCTCTCGACTCGTTTACCGGCGTATGTAGTAGTGTAGTGTATGTAAGTGTAAGGGTGTGTAAATAAGGGGCAGGATAGGAAAAGGAACGGGAAGGAAAGATCGAGCGCGGTACCCGCCCGTTTGTTAGGGTACTGCTCCGGCATTCGCGTGGTATTGATCGGAGAAACCAAACGGAAAACTACCGATCAGAGCAGCTGGCTGCTCCAGAAACACTCCAGAAACATGTAAATTATTTATTATTTTCCAAAGAAATGAATTTATTTGTTCAGAAAGAAAAATAAAAAGCAGTCGAGTTGTGTAAATTGGGTACTCTTATTTCTAGGTTAATTTTTCTTTCTGAACTTTTCGTTACTTTTTCTTTCTGAACTCGTTAACTTTTCTTTCAATTACTTTCCTCGATCTGGTAAAATATATCAGGAGCCGACCCGCTCATCACCGCGTTCCTCAAGCGAATGAATGTTCTTCTAAATACTCGGAAGCATTCGAATTTTATATCTTTTTCTTTTGTCTCTCAAAACAATGCTTATTCCGCCTCTGCTCTGTCATTTCAACCTAACGAAAATGATCCTTATCGCCGGTTGTTTATTTGTCACATAGTGACCCCCTCGCGATCGTCTATTGCCATCCCTATATTTTATGTCAAATAAAATGACATTTTCAGAATAAAAATGGTTCGTCATTTGGTATATATATATATATATATATATATATATATATATATATATATATATATATATATATATATAGTTATATGTACTAAAAAATGTAAAAATGGAAATTGGAAAATGAAACTGGTATGAATACAAGCATTGGTGTATGCGGACGATATTTTATTGCTCGACATAAACTCAAGAGAGCTGCAAGAGATGGTAATTGAGTGGGAGTATACACTGGTGGATAGGGATATGAAGATAAACATCAATAAGAGCAAGGTAATGTGTATAGGCAAAGAAAAGCAAGAAATGAACATCAAGTGGAAAGAGGAAAGCATGGAGCAAGTAAAATGCTCTGAGTGTTTAGGAACAATAATTTCGTAAAACGGAAAATATGAGGAAGAACTGAATAATAAAGTGAAGAAAAAGCAAACTCTGTGTATTATCAAATAAATATGATCTTACTAGTGTAAGTACTAATGCAGGCACTAAAACAAAACTCCAAATTTATAAGTCCGTATATATACCAACATTTATATATGGTACTGAAAGTATGCCACATAATACAAAAACAGAAAGTAGAGTCACAGCAGTGGAAATGAAATACGTACGCAGGATAGTAGGGAAAACAAGAAGAGATTGAATAAGGAATGATACAATCAGAGAGGAACTAAAAGTTACTCCGCTACTCAAAGAAATGACAAACAAGTCTCGGAGAGGTACGGACATGTTATTAGAATGGCAGAGGATAGAAAGCCGAAACAAATTATCGAAGCCAGGCCAGAGGGACAGAGACCACCTGGAAGGCCAAGAGGAACACGGGATGCCTATATACAGGATATATGTCAAAGGAGCATATACTAGGAGCCACACTAGGACAAGAGGAGCCACAGTAGGAGAGGTGAAACGCAAGGAACAAGACACAAGACAAACAGGAGTATGTCAAATGACTAACGCTGAGAGGCATCAGGGGATATATATATATATATATATATATATATATATATATATATATATATACATACACACACATAATTTACATTCACTTTCTCAGCTTCTTGGCCTTCTACATGGGGCAGGGCGCGGCGCGGACTGACCTGGGCGCGCGGAGTGGCGAGGTGGCGTCGGATTCGCTGGGCGCCGCCCCCGCGCCGTCGCCGCCCCCGCCCCCGTCATCGCCGCCGCCCCCGCTGTCGCCACTGGACGCCGTGGAGCAGCTGCCCTGCAAGTGTTAGCAAAGAGGAAACAAGGTGCGTTATAAACTGTACGGAATCGCAATCTTCGTGTAGCGAGAAGATGAAATAGGTTTTCACACCAGGGACTTCTCTCAATAAAAGATTAACAAGTTTTACGTGATTGTCAGTACGGCCAAGCAAAAGATGATCCAATCGTCTCAAAATGGACCCACGAATTAACTGGCAGGACAGTAACTAGAGGCTCGGGGCAAAAGATGATGGGTTCTATTATTTATTATTTATCTAAACTCAACCAAATGAGTTGGGTGAGTAAATATTGATTCCAAAAGTGTTAGCTACTGAGGTTGTTAGTCCTGTGAGTTTAGTACATGTGATGGGCGAGAGATGACTGACCCTTCTCCTCTGAAACGTAAGATCTGGCATCGACCCATCCGTCGGCTTGCGGGTTTCCCTCATCCATGTACCTCTCCAGCAGGATACCACACCAGCCGGGACAGCCTCTAAGCTCGCGACTGGCAGACGGCTGGTATTGATTGGAGAAAGCAGGTAAAAATACCGATCTGAGTAACCGGCCGTGCGCATTCTCCTCCAAATCGTCTGAACTCGAGTAGCTGTGTAGGTAGTGTCGAAATCCGCCACCGTTAGGACTCGAACGCTCCAACCTACTCGCCAACGAATCTGAAAAGGCATTGGACTTTGCTGCTGAGCTTTTGCAGGTTGTCCTCAACCAAACCATTTGTTTCTAGTAATGATTTGCCATTTACCTAATAATGAAACTAATGTTGTGCACTTTTATTGAATGAAAAAAGTTTCGAAAAGTGTTTCGATAATGTGTTCTATTATAATTTTAGTTATATTTTGTCTGTTCAATTCTGTTAATGAGTAATAGTACACATTGAGTATGAAAAATTGGCAAGTGAAATTTAATATTTCAATTAAAAAAGAAATCACCAACACAAAATGCCTTTTTTTCTCCTCGCTCTTGATCCTTTAAACACGGGATCCCATGGCACTGCCTCGGCTTCCCGGACTTTTGCTTCAAAACTTCAAATTTTAAGGCACTAAAACGCTTCGTTTGGGAGTTACATATCTATATAGATTTCAACACACTTCCCGAGTGTTGCGGGCTGCATTTGATATGACTATGATGCATTTTTCAACTAATCCTTCATCTTTTCACAGAGAAAGTGCAATTCGTCTCTCCGTGAAATTCTCTTTCTTTAGAGACCTTATTTATAAAGATTGGTTGCTTGTGAACGCCTCTATGCTACTGAAATAATAAAGGAGAGGTACTTGTATAATTGTAGTAATATAATTCTTGTTTTGAATGAGGATTTAAAACAGTTTGAAATCTTTCAACCGGGTGGGGGATCTTCACCGGGAAAGCCGGTAGGATCCTGGGCTTCAAACAAAACCTCGGACGCGCCATGCGTGTTCCGTTTTGGATGGCGTATTGTGCCGCTCCTCTCAAAGGGAGTGTGATGAGGGCGAGACGCTACCTGCGAGGCGATGGAGTGCGAGCGGCGGGAGCGCAGCGAGTCGCCCAGGTTGAAGATGCCGCTGGGGGTGATGGAGAAGCTGCGAACGCGGTAGTACTCCACCGCGCCGCCCTCGCCGCCGCCGCCGCCGCCGCCGCCGCCCCCGCCGCCGCCACCCCCGCTGCCGCCGCTGCGACGACTGCCCAGGTGGCCCAGCAGCGGCTGCGCACACAGTCGGAGAACAAACTTGCATTTACTGTAACAGTATATTAACGGTACTAGCGGTATTAATAGCAACGTATATGAACAGTGCAGTGTAACAATTACCAAAAACAAAAATAATTAATAAAAAAATTAAAAAATTGTAAGGGCCTATACCATTGTGGTGCGCCCAACTAACACATTAAAATGTACTGTGCTATATTTAAGTTGGATTTATTAATTATTTCTGTTTGTAATCCTGTAATTTTTATTAGAACTAGTGGGAACTCATCCGTCAAAATCTGACGGTGAGATCTGAGATAAATGTTAAATACTGTGTCTAGACTAATGTTCATAAAGCAAATTTTTAAATATAGGAAGAAGAACAAACTAACCTTTTTGAATGCTAATTTTTTCATCTCTGCAAATATTCACTTTATGGTCAGAATGATTAGATATTAGGCAGCACAAAATCAATTGTCTTCTATTAACACTTACACAATTGAACGCATATGACCCATAATCAGGTGGCTATGTAATACTATGTAAGACTATAAGTATAATGGCGAATATTATTTTTAAAGTTTTTTGATGTATCATCATCTCCTATAAACAACTGTTTCATTTCTTCTGACATGTTGCTAGAAGGCAAACTTATTTTTCCATTTAAGCAACACAAAGTAATCTGGTTTGCAGAATTTCTCTCACACAGGAAGTACACAGCAGAATAATACAGATATTTCATAGATTAAGACCCAACAGTAAACGAAATTACTTCACTACTTCAGTAAAATCGAATAAAATCCACTGTCCGAATTTCTCTACAAAATACACCACGAAAACAAATTAATGCAAACACAGTCACCGCCACAATGCAAATATTGCTCCTGAAACACAACCTAGACGAATTGTAAACAATACACGCATCAAGCGGCGAGGACGTACATCTATCGATATACTCATATCTATCGATATTGGAACACAGCTTTTGGAAGAAAACAATTGACTACTGATAAGCGTACTATTAAAGAATTATTTCTTTAATTAATGTACACCGTAAATGCTGGTGAATCAACACAATAACTGATAACACATCTAGGGACTACATTCTTTCATTTAAAGGAAAAGTAATCGGTTAAGTAGAAGCTCCAAACGAAGCCATGGCAGAATTCTTTATTTTTTAAATATATAGATGTATTGGGGAATATTTCGCTCGTGGGCTGCAACAACGGCACAACTAAAACAAAGTGTGTTGAGATACATGAGTTTGAAGTTTTCACCTTGTATTGAAACTCATCATTCTTGCATTCACACTTCTACCATTTCTTGGTGGAATACTGTACTGTAAGATATGCTGGTGTTGCTGCTGGAATGTAAGGGTGTTTCCGTTCAGTATCTGCCTCTTGATACTGAAGGGGGAAATGTTAGGAAGTCCTGTGGCAGGTAGCTCCATAGCACAATCCACTTTTTATTTATTTATTTATTTATTTATTTATTTATTTATTTATTTATTTATTTATTTATTTATTTATTTATTTATTTATTTATTTATTTATTTATTTATTTATTTATTTATTTATTTATTTATTTATTTATTTATTTATTTATTTATTTATTTATTTATTTATTTATTTATTTATTTATTTATTTATTTATTTATTTATTTATTTATTTATTTATTTATTTAACGTCAAAAAAGTTAAAAACTGTGTGACGTGCTACGGGGAGAAGTGGATTCTGTGCACGTTTTCATAATTCTGTGATACCTAACCTGAGATATATACTATTTGAAATTTGAATACAGAAAGAAATCAGCGTTTTTTGCAAGGATTGTTAACAAAATATTCGCTCCGATGTAACCAAATCTATTTTCAGGGATAAATCAGCTATAAATGTGGGCCCTTATCCCTCATTGTGTCCTTTGTGAAGGAATAATACTTCCTGCCGCGACAACATGGAGAACGATAATTTAAATAACTATATTTCCCACTGAATTCTAGAAGACGTGCATAGATAATGAAGTTACCTTTATCTCCAGAAACAAAACAAGGGGCCATCTCAGCTTTTACTTAAGGGATCAGAGAAACTGACCGAAAAACCTGATCGATATGGGGATCATTGACCCAGAAGCTACGGTCCAATATTTGTTGCAGGTTTTTATTTATTTTACGTCAAAAAACAGTTAAAATGTGTATGACGTAATATGAAGAGAAGTGAATTCTGTGCACGTTTTCAAAATTCTGTGATCCCTACGCTGCCATATACTACTTGAATTTTGAATTAATTAAAAAAACGCTCCGATGTAATAAAATATATTTTCAAGGATAAATCAGCAATAAATGTTGGGCTCTTTTCCATTATGTCCTTCGTCAAGGAATAATACTTCCTGCCGCGACAACATGGAACTATAATTTGAATAACTATATTTCCCACTGAATTCTAGAAGTCGTGCACAGATAATGAAGTTACATTTATGTCCAGAAGCAAAACAAGGGTCCATTTCAGAATTTGCTCAATGGATCAGGGAAACTGGACGAAAAACCTGATCGACATGGGGGTCATTGACCCAGAAGCTGCGATACAATACTTGTTGCATATTGTTTAGAATTATACAGTCCAAATGGTAAATAATACATTAAATATCACTGTTAAAATTAATGTTACTTTACTTGGGATGTTCAGTATAGTATCTAATTGTATAGAAACAGTTATGCAGCAGAAACGATTTCACTTCGGATTTATATTTTTCTATCGAATTTAATCGTTTAATGTCATCTGGCAAAGTGTTGTAAAATAATGTACATGTATTTTATGTGAATTTTTTTGTATTTAGTTGTTGATACTGACACCTGATGAATATGATTTCTACGTCGAGTGTTATAGTAATAGACATCGGCGTTTTCTGAAAATATATTCCCGCCCTTAATAAAGAGAGGTCTACAAGTATCACGTGGGTGGGATTTGATTATAATTAATACAATTCGTGTTTGCAATCTAAAATCTGGGAGCTGTAAGATGTATTTTCCCAGAATAGTATGCCATATCTCAGGCCAGAATTTGCGAATTTCGCGAAATATACACAACGAGCAGTATAAAGGCTGACTGAATTTGAAAGAATTTTGAACGCGTAACATAAAGAACTTAACTTTGTGTTCAATTTATTTACATGGACGTTCCATTTAAGGTTTGACTGAATTGAGAGACCTAAAAAATTTGTTGACTTCAATGGCTCACCGTTCATTTTCAATGGAGTACAGAATTGTTTATTTTAAATGGAAAAGCTGCATTGAAATCGTTTTCTTTTCATTTACTTTTTACTCGACTTTGGTTGTCAACTCGACAGGTTGTATAAATTAGACCTCCGTCACTGACTAATACAACGTCGGTTGATTAATACATATTTATTTTTTCTGAGTCAACCCGTTTCAGATCTTCCATTCTTCTTCAAGACTGACAAACACATTTGCTTCCACGGTCGTCTAACTATGATAAGGAATGCAGTTCTCAACTAATTCACTAGTTAATAGTTAACGAAATTTCTAATATAATTCATGATTTTGAATTATAATATAATGCAATATCCGAGAAATTTACGACAGAATTGCTGCTTATTAATTTCAAATACATAGCATCTGGTTTTAAATGATGTGGTTACTAAACAAAGTATTGTAATGTTACTTCCTCACATACTACTTACCTAGTGTAAAGAAAATTTCCTAATATTGGGGCAAAACGTACATTTTCGTTTTTCCGTATCATCCCCGAGGTGTCACTCCCATCGGGGCACCGCTCCATCCGCGATATGCTCTAAGCTCTCTCGAATGGTCTCTCGATAAGTGTAGTAGTGTCGTGCGTATAAGGGTGTGTGAGTGTTGTGTTGAGTGTATGTGTGTGTGTAAAGGGAGAGGAGGGGACTAGTTTGAAGTGAAGATCGCACTCTGTTCGTGAACCGTTTGTTTGGGTACTGCCCCGGCATTCATCTGTGTTTTGATTGATTGGAGAAACCACGGAAAACGACCAATAGGAACCGCCGGCCGCTAGCTTCTACCAAAAATCCGCCAGCCTCGGAACTGAAATATTTTTACATTTGAGAGCAGAAAACTAATTATTAAAAAGTCACTTATGTAGAAAAAGATAATTTATTATTAAACCATGATTTGTTTCTAATAATGACACAGATGACACAGATAATGACATGACACAGCCTTCATTTAAAACACGTGCACTTCTTAATTCAATAATGTGTACATATCGCTGGTAATAGAAATATTAACGACGTGAGAGACAAATAAAAAAATTACATTTTTGTAATTTTTGAAAAAACAGAAAATAATACAGCAAAATGACGTTTGTCATCTTATTTAGTACATTTAGCAATATCCCTACCAAACATTTAAAGAAAAAAATTGGAGCCGTTTTTGAGAAATTCTAGTTTTAATATTTTTAATATTGTACATATTTCAGGCAATATTGCACGAACAGTAGTAAAATGTTAAAAAAATGCACGTGATCTTAATGAATGAATGAACTGAAAAGAAATTCAATTTGAAGGAAAAATTTCTATCTCCAATTTTGTAGTTGAAAGAACACGTCGACAAAATTTTAAACATTTGCAATTTTCAAAAATTCAGTAAACAGTGAAAATCGGACCTATGCCACATTTCTAAGTATATTTCACTCTATTCTTACAAGAAATTTCACACACAAAATTGGAGCCATTTTTAAAAACCTTTTCTCGGGGTCTTCATTTACAGTACCTCCAAAATTTAAAGAATGTTATAAAAAATCGCAGAGCTTTGAGTCGTGCCAGATCGACGGTGAAGTATCCATTTTGGAAAAAATCCTAGGTGGTAGTGTTGTTCACACACGGACGGACGGACGAACAAACGGATGGACGAACAAACGGACGGATGGACGGACGTTTAAAAAAAACACTTTTTCAGTATTAGGGGCCCCCAAAACATTTATTTCCGTTGAAAGATCGAAGTCGAATATCCGCAGCATTACATAACTTTCTCAATACTACATTTATTACTCGGTATATACGTACTACGTAAACGGGAAGTAAAAACCGGTCAGCTCCACAGACGAGTGTGTCAAGATATTAAAACTATTCGATATTACAAAATTGGGCAATCTTACATAACTATTGAGTATTGTAATAGTACATGAGCTAGGTTGTACGACATATACCTTGTAATATGAGATAGTGTAAGTGATTTTGTAATGCTTATTTTTGTAAAAACTTTATTAACTCTTTGTCTTGTATAATGACAGGAATTCCTGATGACCTAGTTGTTATAGATCGACCTCAAATAAATACATTTAAAAAACAGCAGAAGTATACATCTCTTAATGCCTCCTTTTTTATAGGTAAGTACTTTTTAAATGAGAGAGAGAGGAATCTGAAATCGATAAAACAGTTTGGAGGAAATTGGAAGAGAGAACTTCAACTTTTTAATTACAAAACATTTTTTTGCGATAACCGTCGAAAAGTTTTAATATTAATTTAATATCAGGTGGTTTTCCCCTATATTTTTTACACAATGCATAGCTGGTTTGCACTGTTTCTCTAAAGCCATTATTTTATTTTTCTAGTGGGTTATAGCACACCATCGCGGGTGTAGTGAAAGAGGATGCATGCATCAGCGCGGTAGCCGCATGATGAAAATATGTGGGTGAGCTATTGCGCATCGTATCCGACTTTAGCACATGAGCTTCAGGCGCCAGTTTGTGTCGTAACATAAACGGCAATTTTAAATACAGCCAGATACCAAAATTATCATCTTGTTACAAGTCATTGAAACATGAAACATTTTTTTAAATATTGCATCTTTTATTTTCATTACATCGTAATCGTGTTATTTATGATTGGTTAATTTTTGATTGTCAGTTAAAGCTCATTTCAAAATATCTCTCAACATCTCTCGCTCTCCATGCAACTTGGCCGCCAGCGTCTGGCCTGGCTTTTCAAACGAAGTGCCGGTGTTGTGGTCACGTGGTTCGAGACGTAAACTGGTGCTGCGAAGGACGAGAAAAAATCGGTGCGCTGGACTAGCTCACTCATGTCTTTTCATCATGGATAGCAGATAGCCAGCTTAGTGCACCGCTAAGACGACCTCTCGACTCCAAACATCCCGCCGTAAAGAGGAAAGGTTCTGACGTCTATGTACGGCTCCCCACGAAAAGAGAAGGAACAAACGCGCCGTCTAAAGACGACATTCCACGTTGGAAGTCTATTCTCGAAAAGAAATCACTGATTGAACGAAACATAAGGTAATATGTCAGAGATATGTCAGATGTGTAAGGTAATATGTCATCAACAAAGAGAGATGGACAGACAGGCAGACGTTCTGACGGATAAATGGGCAGACAAACAGCGGACAGGCGTAGTGAGAGAGAATTTCATGTTTTCTGAAGCGCCAACTATTTTGGTCGTTAGAGAAGTGTTTGAAAGTGTAGTGTGTTTCTAATTCCGCTGGAATGGCGCCAAAATCCACGCCGACTTGCGGAGTTTCCATCTCAGATACCTCCCCCGACGCGTCGGGGCACCGCCCCAACCGAAAGAAGCTCTAACCTTCCATCTGGTATCCCTCTGTGCGTGCTAGTGTAATGCGTGTGAGGGGAGAGGAGGGGACCATGATGAGGAAGGGAAGATAGCGCGGGACCCGTTTGTTAGGGTGTTGCACCGGCATTCACCTGATATTGAGCGGAGAAATCACGGAAAAATACCAATCAGAGCAACTATCCGCTAAAATTCTCCTCCAGATATCGACGTAAATTGATACAGCTATTTAGCTACTGTCGAAAATCCGCCACAGTCGGGACTGAATCTTGATGTTCCCGGTCAGAAACACTGAACATATGGAAAGAGAACCGGGCGTATGGGCGAAGAAATTGTAAAAAATGGCCACGCAATGCACATATTTAGTCATCCAATCCACAACGTCGGAGTTATTCAATAATGTAATTGGTAATGTTCTGACCAAATAAAACGTAGCTTTAGGTTCAGTCCGAAAAATGGTGATATGTTAAAAACGATACCAGGGAAGTTGAAAGGAAACGTTTTGATTCCTAGGATTTGTTTTGCTACAAGTCTTAGTCTAATAAGGTCTGTGATGCTACGTATCTTGGTCTACAAGGTATTTTGAGTCTAAGAGATGTTAATCATCTGGACAATGTCCTAATAAACCTAAAGAAGACTTTCGGTGCTACCGAGGCAACTGGAACATGATTAGAAAAGAAACTTATACAAATAAGTCAGAATCAGAAGTAATTAAAAGAGCTCTAACTTACACGTCAAAGTTCCAATCTGTGGAGCTTGGATGGTACGCACATCTTATTTTGAATTAATTATTAGAATCAAGAAATCCAATATATACTTAATGCAATTGTATGTTTGTTCTCCATGGAGTGTCGAATGGCTTGGTCTTCAAGGATTAATTAACGCAGATCTGAGATCTGAAGGTAGATTACGAAGAACTGAAGGTTATCAAAAATAGTATTACCTCGACTGTTGCAACCATTAAAATAAAAACCCTATGTAAGTTTCATTTGGAGCATTCTTCTAGAATCTTGAATTCATCATTCAACACATCATACAGAGAAATTAGATATTTGTGATCTATCGTTGTAGAGAAATACCAAGCTCTAGCTCCCTTCTCTTCTATCGTTAGAACAGTTGCTCAAATAATCTTACCAAATTACAGAGAAATTTACAGAAACTGTAGAAAAGTATAACAAAAAATTCCCAAATGCCTATCTCATCGCTAAGTATTATGTACTACAATGATGAAATTCTTAAACACATTCTATGCGGCTGTCTAATCTAAAATGAGCTAAAAAAATTACCAAAATATTTCCTTTCTCTTTCTTTAGTTGAATGAAATTCTGAAAGAGCTAAAAATCTGTTTTATATATTTGTTCTAATGTGTGAATTATAGTTAACTTATTTAAAATGACTGTACATGTATCCTAAGTGTTTTGTTCCATTTCATTAGTTGATTTCATTCGTGAATAGTCTGAATAAATAGCACTCGTTCTTTGAAAATTCTCAGATAAATCCACTTGTGCCTTTTCAACTCGTGAATTTATCGATAATTTGCTACTCGTGATATTTCCTATGACAATACGAAGTATCAGAGGCGCATAAAATACTGCCTTACGGTTGAGTGCAGTGTACACATGAACTTACTTTAATTTAATTACCAACGATAATGTATGACTGAGGTAAAATGTGTGACAATTTAGAGGCCAAGTGCGCAATAATGCTGACGAAATTATGAAACAAGGGGTGTAGTGCAATCAAAGTTAATTACGTAACCTTTGCGGTTCCCCAGTGAAAATCCCCCCGTTTGGTATGAGGTAGTTTTTTCCTTCCTAGCGACTGGCAAATGTGACATCAACTGATGTCACTGCAGTACCTCTGACGAGAGGTCCTAGGGTTCGAGACCCGACGACCAGGAGGTTTGAGACCCCACGATTTTCGATACTATTGATTGAATTCAGCCATCTGCGATAGAATTCTAGCTGCTCTGATCGTTAGTCTTCTGTGGTTTCTCCATTCAACACCAGGTGAATGCCGAAGCAGTACCTTAACAAAGGGGCCAAAGACCGCGCACGATTTTTTCCTTCCTTTTCCTTCTCCTATCCTCACCCCTTACTTACACACCCTTACACGCACTATACTACCACTCTTGTTAGGAAACTAGTCGGGAGTTTAGAGACTGTCTCGGCTGGGGCGATGCCCCACTGGTGGGAGATACCTGGCTAGGGAAATCACAAACCTACGGGTAGGTCGCCGCCGGATCTCGTCATCCAGCGGGGGAACATCACCGTCATCATCTCAAGGGAAAAAACATGCCCTGCACTTACGGGACTAAAGACCTTAGCAGTTCACGCGCCTGGAATCACTAATCAATCAATCCATTCCTATGCTGGTGATCTCGGGCCTTATGTATGGGCCAATGTTTTGTTACGTTGGAATGCGTCATTTTTCTTCCCTGACGTGAATACGTTCAGGACTTCGCGAAAACAAGATTTCGCACTCATCTTATCATACCATGACGCAGCTCGCCCTTCTGAGGCCCGAAAGATATTTTGAATCATCTTGTGTACATGAAATAGTGTACGAGGAAGCTTTTATTGAAAGTAGAACCTGCGCCATATTTATAAGCGTAAAATTTAAAGTAACATTTTGGAGTCATTGATGAGAAAAGTTTGAAAATTTCTTCGAGGTTTCGTGTAAAGAATCCACAAAAATTAAAAGAGCCGTTTCAAATTAATATGGCATTAATTTAATCGGTGATTTGAAAAGGTAAATAAGTCTTTGTTCCATAGTTATGAGAAAATTAAACTTGAAAACATCCACAGTTGGCATCTAGGACATTTATGTTCTACACAAAAGTTGTAGAACTAGTCGTTATTGATTGCTTGGCCTACTCTGACTTCAAATTTGCATTTCTGTGATGTATAGAACAGTTTTTATACCTTGGACTTATTTCCTTTATAAAATTGTTGGAACATAGGCGGCCAAAATTAATTCAAATTTGGCGTCGTACTTGGAATTGAATCATTTATAACAATTCCTTGGAGCTACTTACCCGCAAAGGGCATACATTTTAAACGTCCCGCATTGGACGTTTTTACTGTAAAAACCGCGGGCGGGCTTCCAAAAAAAAGGCGTATGAAACTCTTTGGAAGGACAAACTGCTTTGAAAGTTTGAACTGCCTTCAAAGATTTTTTTTAAGTAGTATATGACTTAGTGTAGGGATCACAGAATTTTGAAAATGTGCACACAATTCATTTTTCCCCATAGCACGTCATACGCAGTTTGAACTGTTTTTTGACGTAAAATAAAATAAAAAAATATAATAAAAAAAAGATTGCGCCAGCTACTGGGAACCAGAGACAGAAAGCTTTACATTTTGTTAACAATTTCTGAGAATCAGATGCATTTCCAAATAAGACGCCACGAAAGTCAATTGTTTGAGAATCTTCAGCCGAGCGGTTTCAGAAAGGATCGCCTCGTCAGTAAAAAGGCTAAGTAATTCACATCTTGGCTGCATTGAAAAATTATATTTTTGACGATTGGTAACGGGACCAAGCACAGTTATGCAATCTCCATGAAAGCAACGCGTTGGCGCGCAATGTCTGCGTAATAACACTATTACTCACGCATTACTAGAAAATACGATTTCTTTTCGCCCAGACAAAGGTAATACTGACAACTTCTTCAATACTCAATAATTCTTACGCTGATAATTGGCTTTCAGAATTTTCCTTTGTGGGAAGGCAGGAGAAGGCAGCAGGAATCTTGTTATCAACCCGAATCATCGTCTGTTACTCTCCCAAAAACAAGCTATTTTGCAGCCTCAACAAAAATCATTACGAAATATTAAAAGAAAACATTTTTACTTATTTATTTTTGACTTATGAATCACAGAATAAATATATAATGATGTGAAGTAACGCATTGTGCTATATGGAGATGAAAAATACTCTAAAGTTAATAATATCAGCATCTACTCATCACCGATTTCCACTTAAGACCGTGGTTGTGGCAAAACGTGGTAGAAATGGAGATATTCATGTGTAATCTACTTTACTATTTTTTGGACATCGATCTTTCCGTTGATTGGAAGAACTGTCGAGATATAAACTTTCTTGAAAGGCAAATCTGAACGTGCCTTCCCTTTTCTCAACATGAATGAGTACTTGATAAACCCATCAATATGAACTCACGTGCCATGAGGTAACCAAAACATTGTCTATTCATACCTTAGCTGCTTTACTTGGAAAGTGTCTCACCAGACTCACAGTGAGGACTGCCAGAACGAGCAAGAGAATTGGTTGTCTTAAAATAGTTCGGCCACCAGGAGTTGAAGTTTATGATGTCCTCAGTGTCTATTACTACTGTCATAAAACATTTTGGTGCTTCCTAGCTGATAATACTAGTTCTTCTGTGAGAGGATCGTAAACTTCATCGCACGAAAGCAGTCGCCCGACATCCACTATCAGTGGTTGCGTGCATTGTAAGGAATATGATACGTCGGACGCGCAGCGTGGACCGACCTGTCGCCGCGAACGGATGTGACGCTGACGTTCGATTTCGGAGCGGCTGCGCGCCTCGCGCTCACGGCGTGCTGTCAGACGTGGGTGGTGCGTCCGAGAAAAGTTTATAGTAATCAGTTTCTTGGAATGGAAAGTGGAATATTTCGTGTAATTCTTTCTTTATTAGTGATTTTAAGTTTTTACACTTATAATTATTCGATAGAAATCTAAATATTTTAAAATATATTCAAAATTTTAGGTACAATATTCTTAAACAATTTTAATAATTGTGTCCATTAATCGATCGGTAAATATTGAAGAGGGAGATCCCCCCTCTCAGGGGTATTCTTTGGCAACGCCCTTAAATTTAACTCACCCACCGCCCCTGGAAATAAGTCCAGTCAATTGCAGTCAGATAGATCGATGAATATTCATTTTGGAAAGAAAATATTGAGTTCTGCTTACGCCCTTGTGTTGTTTACAGACCGACAGGCTTACAGATATTTTTGAATACTTTTCGTTATCATGGATCCTCCAAACACGTATTTCTATCAAAATATTGACATAAAAAATTAATATAATTATAGAAGCTTTATGCTTTCTCTGTAGAAAAGGGGTAATGTTTATGATAATACGAATACATAGTAGGATTAATTACGTAATTAGGAATAATTAAGTAATTACGAATAATTACGCAATACAAATAATATTCAATGGAAATAAATAACTAACTCGTATTTCCGGGGTCAGCATTCCAACACCACTAAACTGCTGCTTTTGGCACGACCCTCCCCGTCCAAGCCAGACGCCTTGCGAGCACGGAGGCCCTGCACTTGGGTTTCTGCTATCGGAAATCAGACGCACAAGAAGCGGTCGAGCGCGAGGAGAAACCACGGTGCGGCCCTCCCCTTTCCATCGGCCTCTCTCTCTCACCCCGACACGGCCTCGTGGGGGTTGAGACGCGCAGCCACGTCGGCAGAAAACGGCGGAGTGGCGGCGAGATTGAGGCGCCGGGAATGCTTAATGCAAGAAAACATGACGCGAAGGCAGTTGCGGCCCGTGGTTATTTAATTGGGGAAGGCTTCAATTGTATTTTATTACAATGCATTGCATTGTATTGCATGCATTGTATTTCTATACATAATCTCTTCCGATAAGGAAATAGCGTTCCTACCGCATGTTGAATAAACTAGTTGATGCGCAATGCTACTCGCTGTGCTGCATAGTAATGCTATCTGGTGAGCACGCCTTTCTTCAGACCCTAGACCATTGACACATAAGCCCTAGTGCTCTGAGCCCTAGGCCCCACCCCTGAAGGCTGTCCGGCTGCAGCCTTCGTCCGCCGGTAAGCATGTGCAGTGAGACGGCCTCCTCTACTAAGTAGAGGAGGCAAGGGCAATGCATGTATGACGTAAGGCTTCCATTTTTTACACAGACTTTTTGGCAGAATTAAATGGGAGCCTCACGCTTTTCTCTTCCCTCTCAACAGCTTCAAATGCGTTACGGACGGCTCTTAACAAACTGACAAAGAAAAATGTTTAAATGATTGTTATATAACATAACCCAGAAAGGCATTGATAATAAATAAATAAAATTATAAATAAACATTTTTAAATTTCTTTGGGAATGCGATTTCTATAGCAGAGGCTCCGCCTTACAGCCTTTAATGATGAGCCGCGCCAACGCGAGGGTATTCTAATTATGGTTGCCAGAAGTCCAGTTTTCAAGAAATTTCGAGCAATATCTGGCTGGCGCCCCATATATCAACGCAACATTTCTGATTTTGTGACAGTCAACAACCAACAAGACAAGTAGGATTGTAGATTGTAGTTGTAGGACAGACAAGAGGAAGATAGGTATATAGTGTTCTGGGCTGCTGCCGCCGTCCCACTCTTGCATGTCAGCGTCGCGCAAGAGCCAATGCTCAGTCTGTCAAACTTTTTATTTTCAATTATTTGTATGAGTTAATAAAAAGGTTAAAACGTTGTCCGTTTTTTCTTTCGAACACAACTGGCAATCCTAATCCTAATACGGTCGGTCTGCTCTAGAACACGTAGAGCAGTCACGCGACTAAACTGTCATGATGAGAACATTACAGATACGGTGAATAATTAGGTGAGGAAAAGAGTTTGATGATGAAGTATTCACAATATATGTATTTACACAGTAGTGCAGTTTAACCCAGTTTTGGCTAGTTAGGGATGTGTGCGCATACAGCTAGTGATCTTGGTGACGACCAAGTAAAACTTCGGATAGCTTTTACTGAAATATATGAATTTGTTTGTGAAATTGTGTTTATTATGAGCTGATTAAAAACATAAAAGGTAATTCGTATTATTTATTGACCTCGTGGTTTTATATTCCTAGTATTTCTAAGTCATTAAATAACACGTAAAATTACATCAAACCAACGTTTTAACCTTACATTTGATATGTATCGGAACACATTTGGTATGCACCAACTAAATTTTTATACTTTTCTAATTCACACATTAATAAAAATGTGTGTGTCGAAAGGTGCGCACTGTTCTGCAATTAAAAGCAGTTGCCTTCAATTAAAGAATAACGAAATACTGTAACCACTGTTGAATGACCTCTTCATCATAGCCTACATGTCCCATGTGATTCGTGTTTTTTTAATCATCTTAACAACAGCAGTTACGAGATCATACGAGAAATTAGAGACTAATTAAGAATTCAATTCCTTTAGGTTCTGATTTTTCGTTCCGAACATTGGTATTCTGCTACCTTCAGGTGAAACCACGAGACCCCATTAAAATCGAACTTTTCAAGAACGGAATTTAAAAATTGCTTCAAAATTAAGCAGTACTTAATGATTCTTTAAAAACACTACATCTATTGTTTTCAAAAGAACAGGTCCGTAAAAGCGAAAACCTAGTTCCGTTGGCTTATCAAGGAAATTAAAAATTAACTAATCCAACAATTTACGAGCGCATTTTGGACGTTGAAGGCTCTACAACGGCTTATTAAGTGCAGAGTTTGCGAAAATTAGTCTTTCTTTAAGCTGGTCACATCAGTAATGAATGAAGCTACAAAATCTCTAAAACTCAAAATTCTTATTTTTTCTACAGACAGAAAATACTTGCGATTCGTAAAAATGAAAAGAGACTAATATTCAACGTAATTAGTATTTTTATTTTTATTTTTGAACCGGGAGCGGTAGCTCAGTGCATCAACTGATGTCACTGCAGCGCCTCTGACCGGGAGGTCCTAGGTTACAGTTCCGACGGCGGCAGGATTTTCGACACTAGCTTTTCAGCTAGATCGAATCCAGTCGCTGTCTGGAGGAGAATTCTAGCGGCCAGCTGCTCTGATCGGTAGCTTTCCGTGGTTTCTCCGATCAACACCAGGCGAATGCCGGGGCAGTACCCTAACAAACGGGCCACGGACAGCGCACGATCTTTCCTTCCTCTTCCTTGTCCTATCCTCTCCCCTCACACACACACTTACACTAACAAGCACTACACTACCACATATTCCGGGAGACCGGTCGGGAGCTCAGAGTTTGACCCGGTTGGGGCAGTGCCACGATGATGGGAGAGTCCTGGTTAGAGCGAAACCACTAGCCGACGGTAGGTCGGCGCCGGATCTCGCCATCGAGCGGGGTAAGATCACTGCTCTCCCGATGAAAAAGATATGCACTACACTTACGGGACAGATGATCTAAGCTGCTGACGCGCCCGGAATCACTAACCAAGCAACGAATTTTTAAAAAAAATAAAGTAGTTCATTTTTTGTTGATGCTTTGGTACTAATGACTTTAGTTTACTGAGCTAAACTCAAGAGCGATTGCAAAGTGTTCCATTGTGCCGTGTTGCCTCTACACACAAGGGAGCGATCGCAGCTGCCATTGGAAACACTTGTGAGCAACCAGCGCGTGCAACAGGTGATGGACATCGTCACCTGTTGCAGATCCAACCGAAAATCAATGTAATGGCACAAAGAAGACCATTACACAAACATTTAGCAAACAATTGCATGCTGTGGAAGAACTAGCTTATTTGCCTCATGACCCACAATTCCGTAAAAGTGTGTAAATCAATCAGATCATTGGGAATCTAAAGCTATCAGGATATAAAACAACATAACACAAGAAAGACAGGAATATTAGACTCATTAAGTATAATATTCCCGAATGTTAGGTTGCTTTTATTTTCCAAAACGCTTACGAAATTTATGTCGCTAAAGTCAAAAGATTAGCGAAAGTAATATATTATGCAACTATAGTGTTAAGCTCTATTGCATTAATTCAGGTTTTAAATACGAGCAACATTAGGAGCGAGTTTTCGAATTTGCAATAAAGCAACATTATGAGATGGTATCATACCATTTGTTTGTATAACAACATATACATTTATAAGAGAATTGAAGTTAATTATTGGAAACAACTTTATTATGACGCCACAGTTCGAGATCTGCGCGAGAAAACAGTGCTTGTCTGTTCGGTTTACCGCTATCACCCCACGATTCTTTCGCTGCGATTTGCTGAATGTGTCATGACGTAATTATTCATGCCATAAACGGCAAGTACGTCGTAATCTGTACCATGAGATGTCACTTTATGAACGATTTCTTCTCACAAAAAATATCATTTGTAATGCTGGAATACAAAAAAGGGTGAACTCAGTTTGCAGTGAAATGTTAGTTACTTAACATTGTTGGACATGTGAAAATTTCAGTGAAGTTTTCAGGAACTGCATGGTAATTGAAACTAATTGCATATATTAGTACATAGTAGGCAAGAAAGTGAAAAAATCAGACCTAGCTATAAATTAAGGGCTGGAAGTATGGTTACTGCAGGATAAACACTTCATTAACATTTCATTTTTCATATTGACTTACCGATTTTTGACGTCTGAATTCTACCAGTTATAGATTGTTTAGTTTATTCTTAGTATAAGAGATATAGAACCCAACATTAAGTAATACGATGAAGTACATTTACGATTAGATGAGAAGACTAAGGAACAAACCGTACTATCTTAGTGGCAAAGAAAATTGAATGATATTGAAATACGTCCTTTCTCTTTATTTATTTATTTATTATAAACTCTTAATATAACTGCTATATTTCCTTTTTTATTTATGACTTCATATAATTTTAATTTTGGCTAGTTTAAATATTAACGTGAGTCTTAACAATACTTACATCATTCATGGTCGGAATAAATAACATCCTTCTTGGTGAGTCCGAAAATTACCGCTCACACGACTGCACAGTAGGTAATATTTTTTCATAATTTGGGAAAAACTAGAGTTGGTGGTTGTTTCCATATCATGCAAACATTCTACTAAATAACTATTGATTCGTAATAAAGTTACAGTTCTGTAATGACATTCACTGTAACTGGTGTCGAAATGTCGTTGAAACGTCGAAATGTTTCAATCTTTTCAACAGTACTCTAGGGGGTAAATCAGCTCTAAGTCAGGAAAATAAATTATATATTTTGATCGAAGACCAAAGTGATTAAACTCATATTGTTTTAAAGTGCATTGTAATGGAGAGGCATAGATGTAACAAGAATAGATAATTGTAGATATGAGTAATTAAAAAACAGCCGAATTAAAGCTATTTAATCACTAAATGTAGTGATTCAAAACAGAAACCTGCCTTTGGCCTAATGAAAACATTGAAATTCGTTAGTCACGAATTTTCTCTGTACACGCTGTTACTTCTCAATAATAAAATTCTACCATAGTTTTTCCAAAGCAAAAAATCATTTAGAAACTAGTGATGCTATAAAATGGCACAGAGTTTCTCGTACACGTTAGTTTCCTATTTTCCTGAGTAAAGGGTAGCGTTATGGTTTTGCAATACCTTCTTCCCATACTTGTACCGATACTTAAAAACCTACCTCTCGCGTGACCAACGATCCCCTGGGGATATTTGTAGTGGACCTACGTGCCCCCAAACATCGCATACTTAGGTCTATCTCGGTCGTGAACCTTTATACATTTCCGTATAGTTCTTCGTGGCCCTACCTCGGTGTGCATGCAGTTGTTCTGAATGTAAGCAGCCAGTCCGTCGATTTCACACACAGATAAGTTTTCACACACATGTCACTCTTAGTTGACTCTCAGGCCAAGGCATTATGGAGGGATTATGGTACAGATAAATAAAACACTTAGGACTCGGAATGCCCTCATGCCACAAAAACAACTTGCTTTTCGCGGGTTTCGAACCCACGGCATTAATGTCCACGCTATTTGGCTTACCTGCCTCAAACCCCTGTCTCAAGAGCCCGAATTACCTGTCAGAAATGTCATTCAATCTAATTATATTAATGTATGGTACATGAAACTTAATGTAACCTTGCACTTTAAAATAGCATTATACATTTGTACCACATTGTAACAGTCCATCAATATTATTCATTCTTTCCTTCTATATATGACCATAAAACTTTGACTGCGGAAATTTCTGAGAGTGTACTTGATCGTACTATTTGAACGCGTAAACGTATTACGGTTATGCAACATACTAATAATTTGATTATGTACTAAAAAACTGGCCTGTTTATGCATGCTCGTTTTTGCAGCATTAGATGTATTTCAATGTTTTTGACACCATTCGTTTTCATAGCAACAGTAACAAATTTAATTAGCATTAAAACATCGCAATCAGTCTTTCCAATTTTCTCAAAATTAACTAACTCTTCAGAATATGTTGAACATAATACTTACAGCACGTATGAATGAACAGAATGGTTTAGTTTATTGTCATGTAATATTTATATTGAAGGGATTCGGTTTGATGTGTGTGATTGTATTGAGGAAATTGTGCTAAGTATGTACTACATTTTTTCCCATTTACTCAATTTTTCGGACCTTTACTAATTTAATGGAAGTGATACTTTAAAAATACAAGAGAAGAGCGAAATCTCTTTTTAAATGGAAATTTTAAGCTCAATTTTACCGAAAACTTTTGACTTTTCGACATCAACATACGAAATGATATGAAGTAATTGTATTCACAAATGAAATAAATAATAAAAAAAACGTCTATAATGTAAATATTAACGTGAGTCATATTTTTTTTAAATATGTAATTTTTGAAAATTCAAACGGTTGTATCACAACGGTGTTGACGGCAAAGGTGGCTCGGGGCATCAACAGATGCCACTGCAGTTCCTCTGATAGGGAGATCCAAGGTTCAAGTCCCGAATTTTTGACTCTAGCTAGACAGCTAGGACGAATTCGCCTGCTGTCTGGAGGTGAATTCTAGGAGCCGACTGCTCTCATTGGTAGTTCCCCGTGTGTTTTTCCGATCAACACCGGACAAATGTCAGAGCAGTACCCTAACGAACGGGCCACGGACCTCACGCGATCTTCCCTTCCCCTTCCTTGTCCTTTCTTCACCCCTTACTTACACACACACACACACACACACTTACAGGCGTTATACTAACACACTTGTCGGGCGACCAGTCGGGAGCTTAGAGTTTGTCCCGGCTGGGGCGGTGCCACGATGATGGGCGGCACCTGGTTGGGGAAAATCCCCGCAAGGCGACGTAGATGGACGCCCGATCACTATAGCTAGCGGGGGAAGATTACTGCACCTCCCGCGATAAAAAGGATGCACTTCACTTACGGAACCAATGATCTTAGCAGTGGACGCGCCCGGAATCGCTAGACAATAAATCAATCAAACAACGACGTTGATGTGTTATTCAAAACATGTAGCTATGTCCGTTTAAAAAAGTATAAGGAAAATACTGGAGAATTTTTAATAAATTTTGTTTTCCAAATGCCCATTTTTACCCAAAATTATGCTACAAAAAAACTATTTTCTACACCTGTCACTTCCTGCAAAAATGCATTGAAGTATTTATACACTCATTTGATTCTTAACTAATTAGATGATGAAAACAGTAGATTCTGATTATTGTGAACCTATTAAGTATATTTTGGTTTTATAACGTTGTAATGGTTGTAATTTGAAGACATGAAAGTGAGTGGTCAATGACATGCAAGGTAATGTGAAGTTTAAGAATGTTAAATATTTAGTTTAAAAACAATATGCAAAATTTGAATATTTGAACATATTTTAAACAAAAATGTGTTTTACGATTACCTCTACTCTGAATATTTCTAAACGGTTTTGAATCACCATTAAATTACTTAATGTGAAGACACAAATCGCTAGGTCCTCTCAAGTAATCTAAGAGATGTTTTCCAAAGGAACAAGCGCCTAACATTGTATTGTCTTAACTTACTGTGATCCGTGATGGGATAAGATCGCAATTGCATATAGTAATGTAAATAGATAAAGCAAACTCGGGTTAGTTACATCATTTATAACTCAATAACGACTGAAACAATTTTAATTATCTCTGATTTGTTGGATTCATTTCCACCCCGAATAGCAGAGTAACTATTAAAATATCTGAAAAATTCCCCCAAAAAATAATGGCATCAAAACTAAAGAGTCATGACAAATGCAACCCGCAGGCCATTAAAAACTAAAAATTGAAGGCCGAAGGCTTCAACAAGCATTACACCACCTTCTCAGAGACATGCAGAATCTGCAACTAAATGTGAATGAGAGGGACAGAGACAGAGACGGAGAGAGAGAGAGAGTGAGAGAGAGAGACGGAGAGAGAAAGAGGGAGGAAAGGAGAAAGAGCAGAACAACGTCTGTCGGGTTACGCTAGTTTAAAATATTCAGAGCAACACAGTGTTTTGCTCTTCCTTCGCAAGTTAGGGGTTTTAACGAAATATTGTACCCAGTACTACTAGAGTTTGACTGATAAGAGAAATGCGTTATGAGATAAAAACGTTATTGCAAAAAGTCATAATTGACAAGTGCAGTAATTTCTCTGCGATTCATAAGTGCAGGTAATGTAAAAAGTTTCTTTCATCAAAGAAAGATCTTAAACACCAGATGCGTTTGATCAACTTGTTCATTATTAACGACTTCTTACACCGTTAGAGACACGAAAAGAAGTCTCTTGTCGCCAGAATATTTAAATTGCGAAGAACAATGAAATCCATAAATCATTTGAACTGCCATTTAATATCTCGAGGACATAATAAATATCAACAATTTTAAATTGTTACATTTCAATAAGGTTATCTGAGTTCATATTTATAATATGAACTAAGATAACCATATTAAAATGATAGATAACTGGGTATCAAATAACCAGAAAAAATATTGTGTGGTTACGCTCACGCTCAATTCTCTGTTGTTGTTTTTTGCATTTAATAGTTGCTATCTTCAATGCAAAAACAAATAATATAGTACATTAAAAACAAAGAACATGTAGCAAAAGAACAGAGCAGAATTATGCGGGAGCAGAAACACAAAAATGAATGTATTGACGGCGTTGAAAGTTTTTCCAGCAGCAACCTTTCGAGAAAGTGGAGTGAGGAAATTGATTTCCCTGAAATGATTGAATTCCCGTGAATGCTCCGAGGAAACTGGATTTTTCACAGGCTTCAGATTTACAGGTTGCCTTACTCTGCGGCAGTGCTATTTCGGTCTCGTTTACACTGTTTTCGATGGCACCATCCTGGCCCTTGATCTCCGTTTCGAGTGCAGCAAACGACACATTCAAGTTGTCTATTTGTTCATCCTTTCAGAGACAGAAGTGTAATAACCTAAAATGATGTTAAGTGATTGAAGGCAGTAAATCATAAGAGATCGCCAGTTAAATTTATAAAAGAGATTAAAGAGATTATCACTTATTTTCTAATTGAAATAGAAAGTATTTATATTTAACGTACTAAGCATAACTCAGTGAACGGTAGCCGAGTCAAAAGTGTATATATACGATATTAATTAAAAATACTCGTAAAGCAAAACATCTTAAAATAAGAAAAGAAAAAAATCATTAAAATTAAATTGATTAATTAATGCAGCACAATATAAAATACGGCACAATTAAAAAAAACGTCATCGTCAAAATGACAAATTACCAAATAAGTATCACACCGATAGCCAGCTGAACTTAAACAAAGTGTACGAAGTATCAAGGGAATGATGGCATGCCGTTAAATTGCGAGCTCTGATAGTACCATTACTACGTCACCTTTATTTACGACATCGTTAGTAGTGTAACAGGTATAATCGATAGTCCAACCAATGTGAAGTAACTTGAAAAATTTACAAAGTTTAGCATTTTTCCCACGAATGACACTTGTTAAATAATTACGTCCCGAATTCAATTTAGGCTCAATGCAAGCACTAGATGTTTTTTAGACTGGCCAACAGAAGGTTTTCGTACGTCACATACAGGTTTTGACTAAATAAATAAAAGGTAAAAGCTGTAAGATATGTTATGATTTTTCCTGTACGGTTATTACAGGAAATAGTTAATTGACAATCATTTTTTACTATTCGATTCTATGCAAAATTTGGTTGATTTTTTTACAGAATTCTATAATGATACGTGAAAATGTAAGAGTAAATAAGATTGATCTACAAAGAAATTTTATAATGAAATTGAAACGACTGCAGCAAAAGGTACATGTTAAAATTTATATTTGATTCATAAATAACCAAATAGTCAAGAAGATAAATAGAGCTTATTTTCAAGCCACCAGAAATGGCTTAAATAATGGTTGGGAGAAAAGATATTAAGATATTTGATAGAAAGAAAATACAAATTATAAAATTAGATAGTAATGCAACACTGGGAAGCTACTATAAGAACATCACTACAGATTATCTCTCTCTCTCTCTCTCTCTCTCTCTCTATATATATATATATATATATATATATATATATTATATATATATATATATATAGTTATATATATATATATATATATATATATATATTATATATATATATATATATATATGCTTTCATGCATTACATTTCATTCACGTTCACATTGTACGTCCATGTGATACATAAAGTGAGGGAATGATTCTGAAGACCCGATAATTTTAAGCATTTTTTAGGGATGGGAAGACGCACACGAGAAGAGAAAGGGACGAGAAGATACAGTGAATGAACAAATACAGGCAATAAAGCAAAAGAATTTTATCTGACGATATTGTGGAAGACAGAAAATACCCCGTTGGAGAGTCAGCTGTTCACATGATGGCTGATGTCAGATTTTTCGAAAAACATTACTCTAACATGATCAGCAGTAGCAAAATTAGACTTCAGGGATGGAAAGGACACGAATAGTTAAAGATACAAGAAGTGCTTCCTCTCCTTCCTACACTCCCACTCCCTCCCTCCCACCCTCTCCCTCCCACCCTCTCTCTCTCACCCTCCCTCCCTCTCTCTCACCCTCTCTCTCTCTCTCTCTCTCTCTCTCTCTCTTACTCTAATGACTACAAGCAGCGCTCGGACAGAGAACGCACGAAACAAGGGTAGGGGAGGCGTTTAGTAGCCGTTTTTGATTGTAATGGACCTAATTTGACGGAATGAATCGTCAGGTAACGCTTGAGGTGCAGGTACGTAACAAGATAAGAGGTGGTTGAGGAAGCGAATGTATAGCGCTTATATTATACAGTCTGACCCTAAAAGTAAGGAGGACAAAGACGAGATAATAGACAACATAAAATAACGAGAGTAGATTATGCCCATCATATTTACATGTCAATTTTGGGGAAAAAATCAAATTATGGGGTGACTATACGTTAAAAAAAACGTTACAGACGAATGAATAGAGTCATTTTATTATAATCCCTGTTCCTCCACTTACTGCAGGGATTGTAAGATAGTTGATGAAAATTGACAATGACGATGACGGGAACGAAAACGGGATGACGAGACGGAAAAAAACAAGATAAAACCTGCCGCAGATCCAATCTATCCACCAATTTCACATGGAGCACCAAGAATTGGAACCTGCTGAGAAGTAAACAACTTGAATGAAAGCTGCCTGCGGCTACATTCATGTGGTAACGATTGAGCAGCTGTTGCGGAATTGGTTTCCGCCGACCCGTAGAGAGTGCAGAATAAACATCAATGTTCAATATGAAAATGCCGATTGTACCACGCTCTAACAAGTGGTGCGCAAATGTAAGTTAAAAACATTTGAGTAGAAAAGGTAAATAGTAGGCGATATCCACCGATATGACTCCTCAGACCTCAATACTTTTTATAGTTAGTTTTATATATTTATATCAGTCATATTTATATCAGTTTTAATGTGGTAAAAAGATAAAAAGTTGATATTATTAATATTATTATTATTATTATTATTACTATTATTATTATTATGATACACATCGTGCTGTGACAAAATAAGATGCAAGATGGAAAACGAGCTGCGAATAGCTTTTTCTAGGAAATTATCCACGAGGAGGAACCCATAGTTGAGCAACCTAGACGCACATACATTCGCTGGGCTGGCCACTAACCTACAGAATGCCTCAGTTGTCAAGTGGTCGAGTTCGCATTTCAAGTTAGTGTGTATTCGGGCACAAATGGAATCGTTCTCAAGCTCTCCTCAATAACCTCACGAGAGTCGTTTCTTGCTGTATAAATCCGCCCGCACGTATGCCGCACACTGACGAAGTACATTGCAAGGCGTGGGATATTTCGGACACAGCAGTTTATGCAAGGTTTGAGGGAAACGAGCGAATCATACACTGATAAGATCTTTGCATTGCGTAGGATATTTTCGTGTACGTTAGTCATTGATACAATTATCCAAAAAGTTAAAGGTGTGTTAGAAATTTAATGCAATCCCTGCGACACTCCCAGATCCGATAGGCGTTGCTCCAATTTCAGAGGTACACTCGCTGCCCTACATCTTGACGTAATGTTTGCGAGATCCACGTCGATGCGTAAGGGTGGTGGGAGCGTGGGGCAGAGCAGAGCGTGGCCGTGCACTCACCGCGTGGCGGGCCATGGCGGGCATGGAGGCGGTGCGCGGGCGCGCGCGGGGCGGCGTGTCCTCGGGCCCGGAGGCGGCGGCGCAGGCGGAGGGCGGGCGGGCGGCGCGCGGGGAGACGGGCCGCGAGGCGGCGGGCGAGGGCGCGGGCGAGGCGGAGGCGGAGGCCGAGGCCGCGAGGAAGCGCTGGAGGCTGGGCGGCGGGTGCGCGGCGGCGAGCGACGCGGCGCGGCGGCGGGGCGCGGGCGGCGCCGGCGGCGTCGGCGACGCGCCCGCGGGCCGCCGGAAGGAGCGGCGCGGCGGCGCGGGCGGCGGCCGCGGCCGCGGGATGTGCTTGTCCTCCAGCTGCGCGCCCGCGCCCGCCGCCCCGCCCCCGCACGAAGGCTCCTCCTCGGCGGTGTGGGAGCGCCGTAGCGCCTGCAGGAAGGACGCCGGGGCGCCCGGGTCCAGAGAGCGCGCGCTGGCCGCCCCCGCCATGGCCCGGCCCAGGCCCCAGGCCCGCTGCGCTGCGCTGCGCCCGCCCGTCTCCTAGCAACTGGTGGTAGCGCCCGCCGCCCCACACACCGGACGGCACGCATCGATCCCGCGCGCAGCGACTGCGCCCGGCGCAGCTCTCGCCGGCGGCTGCGCGCCCGCCCCGTCCCGCCCCGCCCCGCCCCACCTCCCTCGCCCCCGGCCTCCCTCCGCCCCCGCTGCCTCTCGACCCCTCCGCCCTCCCCTCCCCCCGTCGGCCGTGCCTCACCGTCAGCCTCGACCTGCTCCCTTCGTCCCCGCAGCCGCCTCTTCCCGTCGCCCTCCACCCCGCCATCGCCCTCGACCTCCTCCTTTCGTCCCCGTAACCCTCGCCCTTGTCCTCTTCTGCGCCCTCGCCCCGCCGTCGCCCTTGCCCTCCTTCCTTCGCCCCCGCAAAGCACTCGCCCGCTCTACTACAACGCGCTGTAACCCAGGATCGCAAGCAGAGCTCTCCCGCAAGCACGAGCCCGTTTAACACTTCAGCGCTAAGACAGAGTCCCTCTGAAAGCAATTGGCGGAGCGGGACGAGCAGCGGTGCGTGCCCCATTCACTGTTTTTAGGCGCGGGGCTTGGGGCTCTCGGAGGCCCCCTGAGGTGATGAACACATCTAGGGGAGCTCTTGCGGGCGAGGGCGCCCGCCGCACTACAAATTAATTACCGAGATCTGATGAGCCCGACGCAACGCTGTGATCCAACAGCTCCCAAAGTAATCATTAACAGGTCTAATCCTGGCGCTTCAATGGCGTGCAATTTGACGGCGTTAACACGGCAATGTAACCTCACGTATATCTCTTGTGGTTCTTCAAGCATATTTTTCATAAAAAGACCATCTCTCTTGTAACTTATTTTTAATTTATCTGTCGAGAGTCCATCGACTATTTTTTTAACTATGGCAAATTATTTTTGTATTATAATTTGCACCAAATGTTGATTTGTCTGAAATATTTTGTATGAAATGTGTGAGTATTTAACATTTTTATTACGATTTTTATTCTCGAAATTTCCATATATCACGTTTCACACTATTCAATGAACGACCAAAAGGTAGTTGAAAAATACCATTATTGAAATGTCAAGATATTTGTTTTGGTTTCCAGTACAAAATTGATACAAAGTTATTAATTAATTTTTGTCTCAAAGATTCCTTGCGGTATCTATGATGTTTTGCAGTTAATTGTGTGCTTTTACATATACACATACATAACATATATTATCTTAGATGATGGTATCGAAGAACAAAACCAACAAGCTATTAGGTTGATGCTGTGAAGGCGTTTCTAAGGAAATGAAATGTTTTGAAGCACGCGGCAACGGCTGTTCGTTCTGATTGTGATCTTTATGGGCCTATGAATCGGATTGAGTGAGTAACTCGGTGGCGGAAGAGGATAGTCGCTCGAAGCGAAGCCTCTCAAATCGCTAAATCGTTTTCCATCAGCGTCAGCAACGACCTCGAGCGGAGAGGTTTTTTCTTCCGTTGCTCAGCAACGCCACCCTGCGTGAATATCCGCGAAACCAGTGAGCGTACGCCCTCCGTATTTCAACCTCTCACAATTGTTGTCATTGCAGTATCTCTGATCGAGAGGTCCTGGGTTTGAGATCCGACGGTGGCAGGGTTTTCGACACTAGCTACCTAGCTACGTCGAGCTCGGCCGCTGTCTGGAGAATTCTAGTGGCCGATTGCTCTGATCGGTAGTTTTCTGTGGTTTCTCCTATCAATACCAGGCAAATGCCGGAGCAGTACCCTAACAAACGGATCACAGACCACGCGCGATTTTTTCTTCCTCTTCCTTGTCATATTCTCACCCCTTACTTACACACACTTACATGCACTACACTACCATGCGTGCCGGGTGACCAGCCGGTAGCCCAAAGTTTTCCCGGACATTACCCCGTTGATGGGGAAAACCCGGCAAGACAATATTTAGGTCGGCGCCGAATCTCGCCATCCACCGGGGGAGATCACCGCCGCCTCCCACGATAAAAGTATGTACTACACTTAAGGGACTAAACCAGCATTTCACGCGCCCGGAACAACCAAATTATCAATCTATCGACTTCTCAGCCCTTGTGACCTCTGCTTTCATCGCCCCCAAGTGACCGAGGTCTCCCCGAAGACTTCCCAATCACTGCGTCCCCTGCAATTCACCGCGACCCCGCGTTGCCCGCAATTTACGTGATCCATCTGAAAAACATCGAAGTATTTGGCAAAAGCACCAGTAGTGATCACGGTTGAGATCATTTAGTTTTCTCAAAACTGCTGTACTGCAGGAAACAAATTGGTATGAGATATTCAAACAATCGATTAGAATACCTCTTTCTGAATATATACCTTGCCTAAAACTGGCGATTTTTAAAATTAATTTATTTAAAGGCCCTGATTTCATTCCGAGAGGGTCCTCTTGAAAACTGTAGTTTTAGTAGTGTTCATATACTTGCATCAGTAATGGGTTAACGATGCTCGATCTCGTGAAAATATTTGTGGCCAAAAACGTACCTGTCCATGGTACATTATTGCAATGCCAATTTTATGATATTTTCAGCTTAATCTTTAAATATAAAATAAGAGTCAATTAATAAATCTTTCTAAATCTCACCACAAGAACATATAAGGTTGACGTTCTAAAGTTTGATGCAAACGAGAGATCCCCAATTCTCATTTTTCAAATTTTGGGCTTGAAGTCATCAAGTCTGAACCGTGAAGCTGCAACTCCTAACTTAGTGGAACAAATCAAATTCAAATGAACACTTGCATCTTAAATTCCAAAGAACATTATTTAAATCAACTGGTATTAAGCCGTCATTAGAAATCTGCATCTGACGCTCCGTAAATAACTCAAAACCAATAAAATACGTAATATTTTGTACTTATAACTTATATCTCCTAATATTTCAAGTATAGTATTACATTGCACATTGTAGCAAAAGGATAGAAGCACAAATAAAAAATAAAGGGTTAAAAATAATTTTTAGCAAATTCTGTGTGTAAAACATTATAGGACTGTGAGCCAACAGAATATCTCAATACCAGCTGAAGTACAATGCATGCCGAAGTAATTATTCACAATCATCGACTAGACAGGAAAAGAAATTAATTCTATGTAGGGTAGGTCCCCCTCACCCTACTTCGTCACCACTCCTGCCCAGCCATGCCCTGCCCATACCACCCTCCCAGGTTCACCATGGCCCTCCTTCTCTCGCCCCTACTCTCGTATGTTTGTTACCATCATCATTGTTTGATTGATGTATTATTTCGTGTTTCCTGGCGGGTCAACAGTTATTATCACTAGTCTCGTTAATCTACTGTATGTTTTTTCATCACGGGAGGTGATGTTCTTTCTCTGGATGGTGGAATCCGGCGCCGACATATGTCGGCTTGCGCAGTTTTTCCAATCCAGGTATCTCCACCAGCGGGGCACCATCCCACATGAAACAGGCTCTAATTTTCCAACTGGTCTCGCAACATGTGTTGTAGTGTAGTGCATGTAGGGTTGGCGAAAAACATCGATGTTTTTAAACCAATATTTTCGAGCAGAAACATCGATATTATAACATCGATCTTTTCATTTCAATGTTTTCTTCACATCGATGTAATTGTTCAGAAACATCGATGTGTTAAAAAATTCTCATGTTAAAAATAAAATTTTCAGGTTTTGTGTGTGTGCGTGAGGGGGGGGGGGTCCCGCAATCAACAGCCATTCACAACTGTCCCTGTTGTCGATCCGCAGACGGCACTGAACTGTTTGCTATTCGCAATTTTTATCCAATGTTAATACATTTCTTGTGTATTTTTTACGTGGTAATATCGTTAAATTGCATTTGGAACCTCGACTACATAGAACATTGAATTAGAAAATTAAGATGATAGTCACATTTAAGGCAGAATATACAATAAACAAATATTGACATGTTATGTATGACATTAGAACCAGGACATTTTACTTCGATATGTTTCATCATATTTAAAACATCGATGTTTTCATTGACATGGAAAATTTTCTGCTGATATATCTATGTATTGATGTTTTGCTAAAATTTGCTATCACTAAGCGCATGTAAGTGCGCGTAAGTAATGGAAGGGGATATGGTAAGGAAGAGGAAGGAAAGATCGCGTACGGTTCATAGCCGATTTTTTAGGGTACCGCTCCAGCATTCGCCTAGTTTTAATTCGAAAAACCTCGGAAAATTACCTTTCAGAGCATCTATCAGAGTACCAGGCCGCTAGCGTCTCCAGTCAGAGAATGAATTCGATCTAGCCATCTAGCTAGTGACGAAAATCCTGCCACCGTCGGGACTCGAATCCTAGGAACTTCGGGTTAGAGGCACGTTTGTTGTGGACTGCTGCAAATGAATCGTTGCTGTGGACAGCTGTAGATATTACCGGCAAATTCCTAGTAATAATTTTGATCTGCGATTACTGAAAGCGTAACTGCGCTATTGGAGTGAGTTCAAATACATTTAGTACGCAATGTGATGGATTTCAGAAACGTTAAATTACCTTCGTATCTATCTATATATTTAAAAAAATAAGGTATTCTGCCATGGCTTCGTTTAGAGCTTCTTCTGAACCGATTGTAGTATTTTTTCTTTTAAATGAAAGAATGTGATCCCTAGAAGTGTTGTCAGATATTGTTTATGTTGTTTCTCCAACATTTACGGTGTACATTAATTAATTAAATCATTCTTTAATAGTATTCTTATCAATAGTCAATTGTTTTCTTCTAAAGGGTGGCTGTTTCAAAATAGATTATATGAAACGATAGATATGAGTCGACGCTGCCTCATGGTGGCGCTGCTTGATGTTTTGTTTTGATTGTTGAGATTTGTTTACAATTCGTCAAGGTTTTGTTTCAGTGTAATAATTGCATTGTGGTATAGACAGTTTGCATGTATTTGCTTTTGTGGTGTATTTTGTAGAGAACATTCGGACAGTGGTTTTGCTCGGTTGTACTGAAGTAGTGAAGTTGTTCACAGGTTATGTCGAATTCCGAATCGTTACCCACGCGCCCCAAAAGACGCAAACGTACATTAACTGGACGCAGGGAAAGAGAAAGTCAGCGTAGGTGTCGTGATAGTGAGGTCATTTCGTTTTCTGTTGGATCGTTGTCTATGAAATGTCAGTTTTGTTCTTCTTTGTTCTTCCCATACGAGAGAAATTCTGCAAACAAGTTTACTCTGTGTTGCTTAAATGGTAAAACAAGTTTACCTTCGAGAAATATGCCAAAAGTAATCAAATTTGTTTATGGGAGATGATGACACATCAAAAAACTTAGAAATAATATCCGTCAGTATAATGGTGCTCTTTCGTTTGTGTCATTTGGTGTATTATTGCAATATGTGGATCATATTGCATTGCTACCTGGTCATGTGCCATACGTGTTCAAAATTTTGGGAACTCCACATCACAGAATATATTCGTTATACCCTGAAGATCCAAACTATGCAACATATTGTGAACATTAGTCTGGGCACAGTATTATACATTTATCTCAGATATCACCGTCAAATTTTGACGGGTTCTCACTAGTATTTACTTATTTTTTTCCGAGATATTAAAAAAACTGAATGAGTGCAATCTTAAATTTTGCGTTCAGATCAATATCATGTCATTAAAATTGGAGCAATACAATAAATTTGCAAATAAAAAACATACAAATAAATTTTTTACATGATAGAAATAAACATTTAAAGAAAGTGACGTAAGTTACGTGACTTCGGTGGTGTAACGATTATAATATAGGATTTTTATACTCAAGGTCACGGGTTCAAACTCGATCGAAGCGAAATAATCCTTCGTACGCCTTCCTTCGGAGGGGAAGTAGAGCCGGCTATCACAAGTTGTAGATTTACTGTATAGAAAATATCAAGCCTAACAGAAGATTCCGAGCTAAATTCAAATCGCCTAGAATATTCTCTAAATCGCCACTTGTGTGATAGCTTCTTTCTGTGATGGGCGGCGAAAGGAGAGTAGCGAAATGTGTGTGGTCAGGTAGAAGGAAACGCCTAATAGCATGCGCCTCGCCACATAACACTAGGCCTCATTGAACTCGATAAGTTACGCTATCCAAAATATTTCACGTTTCGGAGAAATCCCCGTCGAAATCGTTTTAGTTTCTCGAGATGACACTGACAGACAATAATCGAGTAAAATTGAATTTGTTTTTATGTCGTGTTAATAAGTTTATGTGACTGTAAAAACACAGTCATTTTGAAATCACAGACGCTCCAATTGTATTTATTCAGAAGGTTATAAGGGATGTCAGAAGCGCGGGATTGAGGAAGCGGCCCCCTCCCCCAATCGTCTCCTATTTTATTTCATTAGGATACATACCTTTTGCGGCTCTCACACGCAACCAATACTTATAAATGAGGTCTCTAAAGAAGGAGAATTTCACGGAGACATCACGAATTGCACTTTGACTTTAAAAAAATGAAGGATTTGTTGAAAAAAAACGCATCTAAATATTAATATCAAATGCAACCCGCAACACGCGGCCGTATTTTTACTTTATCGTATACGTACGGAGTAATATACATAGTATAGAGAAAGTTATGCAATGCTAAGCGAAAACGGCGCATATTTGGCACAAAAAATTCATTGCCGGGCGCTGAAAACAAGAAAGTGGATAAATCCAGTTGCTTAATTAAGGGGAGGGGGAATCCCCTAACACGTGGAGTAGGCAGAATCCCTGTTTTATGGGTCCTTTATGCCGAAAAAACAATTGAAAGCAAAACGTCCGTCCGTCCGTCGCATGTTCTATGTTCTAGGACTGTCTATGATATTGTTAAATAACTCCTTACAGCGTTCTAGGGCCTTAAAAACTAACATTTTGAGTCAAAAGGCTTCGAAGTTCCTCGCACCGTTATCTAGATGATGAGATCTTCTTGAACATTCTATTACATTTTTGCTGATTCGACGCTTCTCGATTTTACCCCACCTGTTCAGAGCCTATAGAATCTTCACCTGCATGTAAAATAAAACTAATTATTTGATACTCTACGCGATTGAATTAAACAGGTGTACCTCTCTGCTCAGTAATAACGTTAAATATGAATAGTGTGTATTGACAAGGTTGGATAGTATTGTTTTCAATTACAAGGAGACATATAGAACAAGTGACAGAGGATAAGTGGGTCTTGAAGAAAAAGTTATATTACAGCCTTAATATGTAAATGGCAAAACAGGAAAGTGCGAGAGTTCTCGCACGCTAGTACGCTAGTAAACTAAAACGTAAAACGAGCACATTGAAATACTGCACTTAAATATTGCTCTGAGGGGAAGGAAAGGGACAGAAGAGTATTTTTTACAAAATCTCATTCATACAGTAACTTTTCTCTCTTTTTGAAGGTAATGTGTACAATATTTCATTAAGATCGGAATAAAACTATAGATTTGTGTGAAAAAGCAAATCTATTTATACAAAAGAAAACAATAATTTGAAAAAAAGTAGCCTATGTTGTGCCTATCAAAACATTTTATCGTTCTGAAAATCACATCGAAATCGGTTCATCTGTTCCAAAGCAACAGGCAGAGATAAAAATCGCAAAAACAATTTATTAAATTCAGTTTTGTGTAACCTAAATAAGCCTAAGAGATTATAAAGAGGCAGTTGTTTTCAAATTATAGATAGACAATTCAATATTTTATTTATATAGATTATCACATCATGTTTTTCAGTTGTTTTCTACTGTGCGGATGATGGTAAAGATGATTTTAGTGTGAATAATGATATGAAACAAAGGATTGTAAGTGGAATGATAGTTCAAATGCATAGTGATATGGAAAGCCAACCATGCCGCACTGTCGTGGTAAAAAAAACACACGTCTTACGCGATATTAAAATCCATAGCTTGAGGCAGAGCATATTTGCACGATAGCCAAGCCCGTGCGCCACCACTGACGGTCAACCAGCTATATTAAGAATTTTATAAAAAACGAGTTTGCGCAATTGCCATCGCGTCAACGTTATCACGCGGAAAACGTATTCGAGATACCCGCACGCCGGATTTTCACACCCGATAGTTCCAACCACGCTTCAAGTGTTTCGTAGTGATTGGTTGCACCAAGCTGAAATTTGGTAGGCGCATCAGAGATCAAAGACTCCGCTTCGGCAGTTTCCTCTCCTTTCTTCTTGCTTGCCTTGTCGGAGACTCGCTTGTGCTCGTTAGTCTGTGCTTCTCTATTGGCCAATTAACTTACGCGTAAGATGTATCGATGTAAAAGGCAGCAGTTAACTAGACCGCGAATATTCAGGTTTCAAAAACGCTTCATTCAGGAGTTTGAAACATTATTTTTTAATATTTTTAATTGGTTGCTTTTAAGTGAAACATTATTTTTGAGTGTGTCTTTATGATTCGGATTCTCATGTCAAGTTACCTTGTTAATGATGAATTGAAGAAATTATTGTTCGTAAGTTCGTATAACGACTATTAGATTACAACAAGGCAATTGTTTAAACTATGCGTTTTTCTACTACATTTTAGTCATAAAATAATAATATATTTATTGCTAGCAATGAACATTAAGTATTAGTTACCTAAAAATAATTCTATCACACCCTTGAAAGAGCGAAACTACAGTTCAAGGGGTTTCATATAAAAAGTTTTTCAAGTAGTCATAAATAAATTAATAACACTAAATTACATGAAGGATCTTAATTTTAGTCTAATGCAAAGATTTAAATATAATATTACAAAAACAAGAAGAAAATTACAAAGTAACTATTACTTGTATCACTTATACATGAAACATTAAATTGGCCTTTTTGAATTAGGTTTTTTATTTTGTTGTTAAATTGTTTGTCATTTGCAGTTGATAATTGAGATTATTTTTCAGCAATATTGATATATGGTCTTGGGCCAAAATTAGCACTATGATGGTACCCAGCAGTTGTAAGAATCTTTGGTTCTAAGATATAAGGGATGTCTGAGCGTCTTGTGTGGTAATTATGAGAGCATAGGCAAAATTCTGTTTATTTTTGTGAATATATTATTATCCAATGTGAATACATTATTATCAAATTTCTCAGCATTTATATTTTCCTGACCCATTTACTTATTATGATCATTAAGAAACACTGTTGCAGCTCAGCGTTTACCCCTGTTGCCTCAGCAACATCATTGATCAGGAGGTTCTGGTTTTCGAGTACCAACGTTGGCGGAGTTTCGAAACTGCTAGTGCTCAATTTTCGAGATATTTGCAAAAAACTGAATGAGTGCAAACTTAAATTTTGCCTGGAATCACTGCCTGGAAGAGAATTCTCGACGTACGCTGCTCTGATTGGTTTTTCGAGTTTCTCCAATCAACACCAGACAGAGCAAATGAGCTACGGGCGGGTCAATCTTTATTTCCTCATCCTTGCTCCACAGACTTACACTTACATTCACTACACTATCAGACATGTCGGGAGCTTAGGCTGGGCACCGGCTGGGCAGGTCTCACTACTGGGGGAGATTCCTGGAGAGAAAGGAGTCGATGATACGCTTGGCATCAATACTCACTCACTGATGATTAGGGCTCGGACTTTTAGGTGCTAAAGAAACCGAAAATATTTATTTTTATATGCTTCAAAAGTGAAAAATAAATGTTAAATCTATCAAAATATGTATTAATACCTTTTTGAAAAATGCAGTAACCGAAATCAAGAGAAGTCTTGGCGTAAAACGTCACTTCATCCTCTTTATCACTCTGTCCATTTCGTCTGTGCAATCTGAGGAAGTTTGGGAGCTGCTCGTTTTATGATTGTACGTTATCGCTCGGAGTGTCATTGCCTGAATTGACAGTAGTCTTAGAAATGGCCCTCTGACGTTTTGACAGGTCGTGAACCGGACTCACTCCACTCCATTCGGAGAAGTTCCACCCATGGGATGTGTGACCAACCATTGCTTTCCAAACTGGCACTTCTTTCACCATATGTCCAAAAACTCTAAAGTATTAAACTTGAAAGTACTCAAATATTCACTTATATGTATAAAATTGACCGAATTATGAAATAATATTTTATTTGGGGAAAATATTTATTTTTATACAACTTAAAACATTTGTTTTTCAAGTGATATGCAATTTCGCAAAAACGGAAACCATGGGGCACTCCTTGAATTTCCATTTAACTTTCAACGCTCAAAATTAAAGGGGAAAATATGTTATTTAAGTGTTTATATCTGTTCGATTTCACTTTCATATACGTTCAGTTTTGGTCGTTGTACTTTAGGACAGAGGTAAAACTATTTAAATAATTCAATACAATACAAACGTTGAGTGTGTGTATTTTTTTATGTCGCCAGAGTTTCGAGGACTTTCTTTTCCCATCATCAGGCTAGAAAATTATTTTAAATTACAATTGGCAATTGGTTAAACAATGAAATTACTCATAAAATAACTATTTGCACAACACCTCATTGCAAACAACATAGGATTTAGATAGGGGACAACATAAGATTACTCAATATATTCTTCATATGGAGCTTAAATTGTAATTAAATTCAAAACATTAAAAACACTGTCATGAGTTATTTTAAATAATTAGAAAAAATTTAATAAGGGCCAAATCACCATTGTATAGTAGTAAAAAATATTGCATTAATGTGATTCAACACCGCCATGTGATATACGAAAAAATACAAACAAATGCAGGTCTGGCACATGCTACAGAGACGTGGGGGGGGGAGGTGATACACAGTAATTGGAAAGTGGTAGCCTATTGGTGGAGGCTCCACAGAATAAATAAGATAACCTAAGATAAGAACTGTTCTTAAAACTCTATTCATAAAAACTAGCAATAATTACTTAAATACTAAAGTTGAAAACAAATTTATATTGTATTGAATTATTTAAATAGTTTTACCTCCAACAGTTGAATAAAGTCTGTTCTAAAATACAAGGACCAAAGCTAAACATATAGGAAAAAATATGTTTCTACCTAAAAGTAGGTTTCCTACTGATGATTCTACCAAAAGAAATGTTACTGTTTATTAACCTTGTTAATTGCTATGCTTATTGATTTCAGTAAAGTGCACCGGCTAAGGTGGCTCTGAGTATCAACTGATGTCGCTGCAGTGCCTCCGACCTGGAGGTTCTACTGTTCGACTCCCTACGGTCGCGATGACAGGATTTTCGACACTAGTTAACTGTTGTAGGAAAAATTCAGCCGTCGCCTGGAGGAGAGCCGACTGCTCTGATCGGCAGTTTTCCGTTGTTTCTCCGATCAACGTCAGGCGAATATCGGAACAGTACCCTAAAACACTGGCCATAGACATCGCGCGATCTTTCCTTCCTCCTGTGCACTACACTACCACACATGTCCCAAGCCACTTCTCAAGCCGACGTGCAGGTACTGAAGTGTTCATTTTCTCGTAACAGGTGTAGGAAGTGGCTAAAGGTTCATATATCTTTAGGCACTCGTGAAAGTATAACAACTTGGTTTATTTCATCTAAAAAAATTCTAGAACACAAACAGCCGAAATACAAAACTTGCAGTCTCCCAATGCACACGTCCAACCACGCCTTTCATCTCCGCTGACATGAGACTCCTTGGACGGTTCGTATCTGCTCGCGCCCGTCTCCTGGACAATTCTTCTGGCTCTCGTCCTACCTCGGGACAAATTTCTACGGCTTGCGTCCGAACACGAGACGACACTTATCGGCTTCCGTCCGACCACGGAAAATTGACTTCCTTTTCTGTGCCCTTTCCTCACCCCTTGCTTACACACACACTCACATGCACTACACTACCACACTAGTCTGGAAACCAGTCGGGAGCTTAGATCTTCTTAGGTTATCTGATTAGGGAAAATCCCCGCAAGCCGACATAGGTCGGAGCCGGATCTCGCCAGCCAGACGCCACCTCCCGCGATAAAACATACACTACACTTAAGGGACTAATGACTTTAGCAGTTGACGCGCCAGGACTCATTAATCAATCAATCAAGTTCCCCCCGACTAAATCAATCGATAATCTATATCATTGATAATCAGTGGCACAGCCAAGGGAAGGCTCAAGGGGCTTCAGATCGCACCCTCCCCGATACATAAAAATATAATTTATTAATTTTCTGAACTAACAAAAGCCATTCAATATACAACAATCAATATTACGTTAAAAATATTAACTATAGGTTAACAAATAATAATAATTTTCATATTCAGTGTAACTCAAATTCCTTACAAGGTCCCCCCCAGGAAAGTCCAGGTTGCGCCTGTACTGCAAACGAAATCATATAAAATCGATTGCTAAACTAGTGGAATCGAAGAAGCAGATATCAAAATAAGCAGAAATTCATAACAGTCTCTCGCGCCCCGATAAAAGATTCACGCCCCGATATCTGATTACAGATATGGTAATGCAAAAACTATCGAGAATGAATCTTTCATTGCCTCCTAAAGTCGCTTGTTACTGAATTGCAAGAAATATCGGATATACTCTGAGGTGAGTTTATGCCAAATGAAAGCAAAATAATTAATTCGTTTGCTTTTGAAAACATGAAATTGTGATTATTTTTCGGAGGAATTGCAGAGCTTCGGAGGGGGCCTCTTTGATAAATCTGTCACAAATATGCAATAACATTGATCGTAATGAGTTGACTATCTGTAACTCGGCGTATTCTATCCAAAAGAGAATCTTCGAAAGTGGCAATTTGTATGCTTCCTGTCAACTATTTTGGCTAGCAGCTAAAATATTAAAGAACAATTTGAAATAAAGTTTATACTGAATCAGCCAGCCACGAAAATATGTGTTTACAAAAGGGAAACTGTTTGAGGGATGAGAGTATTGAGAGTACTGAGAGAAGAAGTTTTACAAAGACAAACAATTACAAGTTCAGTTGGATGAGCAATTCAATCGCCGTTAAATACGACAAAAATACTTAAGTTGTTTCACAAACAACTTATTGGACGAGTCGACGATTGAGTCAAAGTCAGGCACATCTTTTAAATCGATGGCGCTCTTAATACACTAGTTAAACAGTCTCCATAATCTTCACACCGCAAAAGAGGACACTTCCCGTCTAAATCAAACATCCAAGTTACTAATCCAAAAATATATTTGTTCGCTAGTTTGAAAACAAGATACTATATTATTTGGAAGTGTCTGGTTCTGATAACAGATAACTCGAGATTCAAAACATCGACGAGCCCAACCGGGAGAGGTAGCTCCGGGCATCAACAAATGTCATTGCAGTGGCTCTGACCGGGAGGTTCTCGGATTCGAGTCCCGACGATGGCAGGATTTTCGACGCTAGCTTAATAGCTAGGTCGGGTTCAGTCGCAGTTTGGAGGAGAATTATAGCGGCCAGCTGCTCTGATCGGTAGATTTACGTGGTTTCTCCGATCAATACCAGGCGAATGCCGGAGCAGTACACTAACAAACAGACCACGGATCTCGCGTGATCTTTCCTTTCTCTTCCTTATCCTATCCTCACCCCTTGCTTACCCACACTCACATGTTCTACACTACCACACATTTCGGAAGATCAGTCGGGAGAAGCTTACAGCTTGTGCCAGCTGGGGCGGTGCCCCGCTGATGGGGGTTGAGGAAAATCCGGCTAGCCGACGCTAGGTCGGCGCCGAATCTCACCATCCAGCGAGAGAAGATCACCAGCACCTCCTGAAAAAAAACTACACAACGGGACTAATGACCCTAGCAGTTGACGGGCTTGGAAACGCTAATCAATCCATCAAAAATAGACGAGTCCATATTTTGTTTTGTTGTTGACGTCCACACAGAACAGTATGGAGTGAATGGAGTATTGCCTCGCAAAACGCGTAGCAGCCTCTCCGCTGGCGGTGAGACGTCGAGGCAGGGCGCGGCGCGACGCGTTGCCTCGGGGTGGTGCTGCACTCGCCACTTCGTTAGCCCCTGCTGCCCCAACGCCTCGGCGCCCCGGCCACGCCCCCCGCCCCCGGCCCCGGGCCGCGCAGCAACAGGTCGCTCGGAAACGCAGCGGAGCCTGTGCTCCCTGCGCAGGGGCGTCTGGGCGCTCTTTCGTCCCACAACGTTCAAGAAATGTAAACATCTGCTTAAAGCACGTTTTATACGGGCATTTTTTCATCATTTTTCTGAACACAAAAAGGATGGAAAAGGGGCGTTCATTTTTAAGCGATACTGTGTCGGTGTCGAAACTGAATGAATGCAAGAGCGCACTAAGAGAACCCTCAGCCCGGCTCCATTCAGCCCTCTTGGCAGCCTCCTGGGATGAAAGAGAACGATGTTTTACACGGTCATTTCGTTTTCTGCACGTCATTTCTTTTTCTTTTTCTGCAAAAGTGATGAAAATATTTCCTCTGGACGCTGCACAAAGCGCTGAAGACCAAACAATTAAACATACAATCAATGGAAACGAATTAAGTTAGGCTATATTAGAACTCTGCACGGAACGAGACATTAGAACTTAGTGCATGGTTTATTTCTCACTACATCAACACTTTAGAACGCTCTCGAAACTGTACAAAGGAACAAAACGTACCACACGCAGAGCAAATCAGAGAAAGTTCCAAAAGTGCGGTTGTTAAACTGGATGAAATCTGTACCGAAAAATGAAGCATGCGTCATTTTTTCGTACAAATTACGTCCAATCTGGTCTGCCACTTTTCAGTACCAAAGAAAAATGATTAACAAATGACCATGTAAAACGAGTTTAACTCTAAAGGAAAATGAGTAAATAGTGAGAGGGATACTAGTTATTTATGCACCAAGGATGTTATAAGGGTTCTAATGATCGAGCGGCAACAACAAACGAGAGAGTTCGGCCCGAGTATGCTCTGCGGAAAAGTTATGGTCAGTTCTTAAATAACGCTTAATAGTGTTAGCTCAATGCAGAACAATTATGATTACTGTGTTAAAGAGTAGCGCACTCTCGCTACTGAGGTGCTCCAATTCTTGCAAATCGAGATAGTTACGTTGCGCTTTATAAAAGTGAATATGAACTAGAACTTAGCAAGCTTAGTACTGTTACAAACAGAAGAGCGAGGATACTCCCACGAGATTTCAATAATCAATAGTTATTGTATGCAAGAATGTATGAGAGAATAGGGGTGTAGGCTACAATAACAGGGGGAAAAAGTTTCCGAAAGTATGTTTGGGAAACCATGCGTTTCTCTTTAGGGCGGTTTAAATTGATCTTTTGGGAATCTTGAATTGATTCTTCAGCGTTGGTTTTAGGTTTTTCCCAGGTTGAAAATGGACGTTGCAGGGGAGGATGAAAAGGAAAGAAAAAAATTATTTGATAGGTGACCGATATAATCATCAAACTTGTGAAGAACAAACTCTCTGTGGAGTTGCTTGTTCGACACATACCAAGGTGCTTTGATGGCAGAGCGAAAGATTTTATTATGGAATTTCTGAATGCTTTAGGCGAAATCCAATTCCCATTCCCACCTGGGCATCATTGTTGGTGGGCGTTGCCGTGTGTCACGGGGCGGGGTCGAGCAGGAGGGGACGAGCGGGCGGCGCGGGATGTAGACGGGCGAGACTAATGCTGAGCTAGGAGACAACAGCGAGGGGGCGATACGAGAAGGGTAATACGGGCGAGGGGGCGATACGGGCGGCACGAGAAGCAGGAACTGACGTAGCAGCGCAGGAACGAGGCATGAATCTCCTTGTAATATATTCCTAAACATAAATTTCGAAATGATGCTCTTTCTGACCAGGCATGTGACGGAATGGGGATACCCATATGCAGGGGGCGGGGAGGTTGGCACAGATGGGGCAAGTTACCAAAGTCTTAGATTGTTTTCATTCAAAACATAACTATTATTTTCTTTTAATTCAAAATGCACAAGAATACTACTTTATAACTGCAACAGATTTTTGTTGAATGATGAAATAAATTGTTTATGTAGTGGGGAATACGAGTATACTGAACGGGAAAGGTGGCTGAGGGCATCAACTATGTCACGGCAGTGCCTCTGAGCATGAAGTCCTAGGTTCCATTCCTGACAGTGTACCGCGGTGGCAGTATTTTCGACACTGACTGGAGAGATTGGTCGAATTCAGTCGCTATCTGAAGGAGAATTCTATCGGCTGGCTACTTTGATCGGAAGTTTTCTGTAGTTTCTCCAATCAATATCAGGTGAATGCCGGAGCAGTACCCTAACAAACGGGCCACGGACCATGCACAATTCTTTCCATCCCCTTCCTTGGCCTATACTCCTCCCTATTTACAAACACTCACACTTACATGCACTACACTACCACACATGCCGGGAGGCCGGAGCTTAGAGCTTGTCGCGGCTGGGGCGGTGCCCCGCTGGTGGAGTTACCTGGTTGAGGAAAACCCCGCAAGCCGACGTCGGTCGGCACCGGATCTCACCATCCAACGGGGGAAGATCACCGCCACCTTCTATGAAAAAACATACACTACACTTACGGGACTAATGATCTTGGCAGTTGACGCGCCAGGAATCACTAATCAATCACTGAGTATACTGCATGTTACCCGCGGCAGGTTACCCCTGGCGGTGTTCCTCCCCCGCCCGCAGACATTTGAGATCCAACACTGACCTACACGCCGGATTGCGGAGTTTTCTTCTTCCAGGTATACCGGCTCTTATAGCTCAGGGCTGCATCGTCTTTATCCGGAAAGCCTTACAGTTCGAGTCACGACGGTGGGGGGTTTTCGTTACTTGTAAGATTGCTAGCAGTGTAATATAATACATGTAATTGTAAAAGGGGAGAAGGATGAGGAAGGAAAGATCGGACCGTAGCCCTTTTAGCATGTTCCCTGATTTTCCCTTTTTATATGTGCCTACCTGATTCCCATATAATTCTACACGTCTCCCTCTACATTTTCCTTTGCATAGTTTTGTCAAAGTTTCCCACAAGTTTAACTGAAAGTTTAGAAATTTGGAACTTCTAAAGTATCCGGAAGTGTGGAAATGTGATAAAAAGGCCCAAAAGTTCTTTTTTTCTCAATCTCCAAAATATTGCCCTTTTTAAATCGATGTCTTTAAAAAGAAAATTGCTTTGTGGAAATTGTGGAATGCAATGATGCAATGGCGTGTGAGTCCTGTATCTTCCAAAAATGTAATAGAATGTATAAAAAAATCTCATTTTATACATTGTAATATAAGAAACAAAGTTTGTTTGCTATATTTTGTAGATTACAGAATAAGAAAGAAATCAAAACCTGGTTTTATAAACTTAGAAATCATGCTATTGTAATTGTTTCAAATGACTTGCATGTTCTTGCTCTTTTAAAACTATACATAACTTCTCAGAAGTTAGTGGTTCATTACATTTGGAAAATTAATTCATTATAAATTTTAATCAGGAAATAAAAATTCTGATTTTGAAAATATTTTAGTATTATCAATGTTATTGACAAGCAATCATCAAGTGTAGTTCAAGTATCATTTTTAATAGCAACAGTTATACTCTGTTTCAGAAAATGCTTTTTGTACACTATATATATTAGTTTTGATATCAAGTGAATGTACTCAGAATTCCCTTGTACTTTTTTTCCCTTATTTTTTAAGTTCACAATACTTGGGGACCTTTTCATTGGGTCTCCAGTAAATGCCTCTTGCTTTTGTATTCTGTAGATAAAACACATTAATTTTTAATATCATTATACCTTTGGTTTATTAGAAATCTATGAAATGGAAGTTATGAATTATTCTCAATAAAACATTTTCTAATGTGGTATTATCATGTTTATGTAGATAATAATTAAATATTTCAACTAAAAATGAAATATAATTAAAATTTTCACAAGAGTGTGTAATGTTTTACAAACAGGCAGAGGCACTAAGAGAAATCAAGTGGCCCAGTGCAGTAGATTCATGATTTCAAAGTTCACCCCCACCCCACACACACACACAATACACAGACCTATACAGAATCCATTTCTCCAAACAACAGCCAGCTGCCCCCCACCCCCCACCCTCTGGGTGACCCTGCAAGTAGGTTCTAGTTTGCATTCTTGCTTATGGTTTATTTTTTTAATTGTATTTCAAATACTAGCAAATGGAACTTAATCATTACAAATTTTGAAAAGGTTTGTATATCATATTACAGACATTCACATAGGTCTAATTATTTTTAGTTAATTCCAAATTCACACTTTACCTCAATTTCATATTTATCACAACTTGATAGTGAAATGTATGAAATTGGAAAATATTTTGTACTTCTAATTTTATGTCTTTGTATTCAATTCTCTGCTACAGGATGCAGTTCTTTCATGACAGTCACTCTTGCAATTGTGTTCCACCCCTTTCCCGGAGACTTTAGTCTCATCTCTTCACCTTAGGATGTCGCTCAACTATGTCCTGCAGATCATCTGTCAAAGTTCTCATTCTGCTTACTCTCTATACTTTTATAAATCGTTGCTTCTCTACCAAAGGCATAACTTGTGCTTTTGTGTATGTAAAGTAGACAAAACAATACAACTACACAATAAAATTTGAATGATAGTTTTTAAATTCCAAGCATTGAATAATAATAATAATAATAATAATAATAACAATAATAATAATAATAATAATAATAGTGATAATAATAATAATAATAATAATAATAATAATAATAATAATAATAATAATAATAATAATAGTAATAATAATAATATTTATTGAGTCACATAAACAATTACAATCGTGTATGAAGAGTCAAATATGATGTATATGGAGGGGATACAGTTGCACACATCTTCTTGAGTGCAGCAAGTGAAATTACATTTATTGAAATGACAATTGAATTATTAGATTCTAAAAAAGTAATTGTTTCTCTTGATTCTTCTTTTTCACAGTCAATCAGTTTATATCATAGCACAATGAACTATCAGCCAGGTGCAATACTTTTTATTACATCTTTGGGTACTATTCTGAGAGATTAGATTAATAAAAATGTAAACTTTATCAAAATAAAGTCAAGTAACTTGTATTAATGATTTCATATTTTCTATTTGATGTAGTGTTTATATAAAAATGTAAATATAAGGGTTTAAAATTATATTAATGTTAAGTCTGACTAGGTATTTCAGATTATGCTCATCAAGAAAAAATACTAACAATGAATGTTTTGCTGATAATGGATCAAAATCCAAATGTTATACTGTTTCTAAACTATTTCTTTTTTGTTGTGAGGGTTGATGAATTTATCTTTAACATAAATTTCTTTAATTCATTATCAAAAAACAATAAAAAAATTTAAATGAAATGATAGGAACCACATCACTGTGCGGATCTAATCTTCTAGATTATTTGGATATTATTTGGAATTAAGTGTCAAGAAAGATCTGAATACCCTGGCCACAATTTGGGTGTGAGGTGTAAAGTGAAGGTGGTACTGAAGAAAACACACCTTTCAGAGATAAGGATAGAAAGTATGTAGCTTTGACTGACCAAAGGTATTACACCTAATGAACATTATATAAATTATTTTATTTTATTTTACATTAAAAACTGTGTGTGATGTGCTATGGGGAGAAGTGTATTCTGTGCATTTTGTTTTTCTTCTGAGATTCCTACCCTAAGTCATATACTAATTCTAAATCAAGAAAGAAATTAGCATTTTTGGCAAGAATTGATAAGAAAATATTTACTCATATCAAATAAAATTATATTTTCAAGGGGGAAAATCAGTTATAGATTTGGGCTTTTATCCCTCATTTATGTCCCTCATGAAGGAATATTCTTCCTGCCCCGACTTGGAGAATGATAATTGGAATAATTATTTTTCCCACTGAACTCTTGAAAACATGCACAGATAGTGAAGTTACATTTACGTCTAGAAGCAAACCAACGGGTCATCAATGCATTTGTTTAAAGGTTCAGGGAAATTGGATGAAAAACCTGATCAAGATGATGGTCATTGACCCCGAAGCTGGGGTTCAGTATTTGTTACAGGTTGTTTAGAATTATAAAATCTAAATGGCACATTAAATATAGTTGTTACAATTAATATTACTTTCCTTTTTTATGCTTTGCTTTTTGATGCTTGGTATAGTCTCTAATTGCATAGAAACAGTTATACAACAGTAAAGATTTTATTTGGGATTTAAACTTTTAGATTGAATTTAAAAGCTTAATGTCATCTGGCAAAGTATTGTAAACTAATGTACATTTATTGTATGTGAATTTTTTGTAATGAGCTGTTGACGCTGTCACCTAATGAATATGATTACTATGTTGGGTGTTACGGTTATAAACATCGGCGTTTACTGAAAATATATTCCTACCCTTAAGTAAGTCATTTTTGACGAAAACAACTAATTCATAAATCAAGAGACAAGCTAATGGTAAAATTCCTATATTAATAAAGAAAGGAGAGAGAGAGGATGGAGAGCTTAATAATAATAATAATAATAATAATAATAACAACAACAATAACAATAACAATAATAATAATAATAATAATAATAATAATAATAATAATAATAATAATAATAATAATAATAATAATAATAATAATAATAATAGTGTTAATGTTAAAAATAGTAATAATATGGAAATAACATTGAAAAGATTATAATTTTATATAAATTTAATTTTATAAAATTTTTCGTTTTTTTGGGCATTGAATCTCTCAGATGAATTGCTCTCAAAGATATAAGAAAACGTTGGTTTCTTTAAGCTGATCTACAGTAAATAGGAAGAGTTAAAGTTAAAAAACAATGAAAATAATTCCTTTTACTTTGCAAACATTGAATTTTACTAAATATTACCATTTTAATGTACCTAGTTAAAATATTTTTAATGGAGTGAATTACAAAAAGTAGAGGAATTTTAAATGTTTGGTCTATTTCCTGACGTACTATATGCAGAATGTTTTTGAGTTATATATATAATGCTCCTGTAACATCAACTGGATTAAAATGAGAATACGATGTTGTAATGTTGTAATTGAATAAATGGTTCTCTTTTTATTGTTATTGCCCACAAGCAGAACACATAATGCACTTCTTCACAGAATACAATTTTGAGAGAATGGAAAGGAATGTTAATTTCTTATTCCAGCCTTGGACACTAGAAGGACAAGTGTTTGTGCACAGTACACAAATTCAGAAAGAAAAGTTTTCTTTATTTCTGAAAATAATTCATATACCAATTTATATTTCACTATTCTATATAACAATAAGAATTAAATTAGTAGGTACTCAGATCTGTGTAAATTCTAATATTCACCAATATTTAATGATGCTTCAAAGAGTTTGGCAGCATTACCTTTTGACTACTGTTTTATATGTCCCTGTTTTCTTGTCTTCATGAAGATTTTTTCCAAACATTTTCTTATTTCTTTATAAATATTCTATTCTATTAGTTATTGATAGCTTCAGACCTTCACACTTTCTATTTGCAAAAAAATTTAAAAAAATTGGAACTTCTATGAGTTTGAACTAATATAATTACAAGAATCAAGAATTAATTCTTAGTGGGTGTAAAATGTTGTTGAAAATTTACAAAGGCCATTTACAATCTGCAGATATTACATTGAATTTCCAGGCTACTAACACTGTACGAGTCCATTATGTCAATATTCCATGTTCATTGCATTTCCACCATGAAACTGCATTATAAAGTATCAGAGTCAGAACACAGTTGCAAAGATTGAAGCATATATAATACAACTGTAACTATGTTGTAACAACAGATTGTGAGAAAAATATTTCATAATATATTGAAGCCAAATTCAAAAATAACAATGTTGAAAGATTACCATCATAATTTATTCTTTGTTTAAAATTCTAAGAAGTTCATAAATAGGCTTTGGCACTATGATCCTTCTAGATAAATTGAGTTCTAAAAGTCTCAAAATGTGGTCAAAAAAATTAAAAACTCCGGTAAAAATGCTAAATTTCCAAATGAAGACTTTGTCTTCCTAATACTTTAACTTCAAATTAGAACAAATTTGATGCATTGATCCTGATAATGTGAAAAACAAAAATTCTAGTTAAGCATGTCACCTCCAGAAAGAATTTTCATGTTAAAAATTTCTATTTTTGCTTTCCAAGTTCATAATAAAAATAAATTTCAAACATATGTATTTGCCTGGCACATTCATTTCGAGGCATAGAAAATGTATTGATTGAAATGCTTGTTTACTTCTCTTGAAGGAGGAACCTCTTGATCCTTTTCATTTAATAAAATATTAAAAAGAATTATTCTAGAACCTATGATTCCTGAAGACACTCTTTCCTGAGGATCACTGTCTATTGAATGCCAACGCCAAGTGATAAGATTAAGATCCTAAGTTTCCTCTTGATCTACTTGCCTTAAAAAATTCATTTAAGTCAGTGGTGCTAAGAGCTATTACCAATCAAATATCATCACTTTAATTTTTATTTGTCTAGATCAGGGATTCCCACCCATTTTCATTCATCAATCCCTGTTAAGAGAATTGTTTGCTTCATCGACTCTCACACATTTTCTCTATAGTATACAGCAACTATAATCATAACACAAAGAATTGCACAAAATGCCTTAAAGAGAACAATTTCATACACAAATATTCTTGTAAATATCTCTATTTTCAATAATCGAACACACTTCCCATTTTTTGTAGCTGAGTTTCTGATCTTCTTTGTAGTGCAATGGTTACAAAATTCTGAGTGTTTTTTAAGAACTGACCATAACATTTCTCCAGTGGCTATTGTAGAGATTATTTTCTTACATGATAGAGTATTGTTGTGAATGCATAGTATTTTTTTTTTGTTTTTTCTAAGTATTGTACTTCCTAAAAATGAATGACTGATATGAAAGAAGAGGAGAAAATTTGTAATTTATAATTATTCTATTTATTTTGTTGCATTATATCACAAAAAAAATTAACTACAAAGTTCATAAATACCTATTTTTGTTTGTAATCAATGATGATACTGATCAGTCGCTGATTCATATTCGGCTCTTGACCTTCAATCAACCCCTTGATCATCACAGACCCTTTCAAAATTTTATCAACCTCCAGGGGGTTATACTGATCCCACTGGGAACCTCTAGTGTAGATGAAGCAGTTTACCTTAGATAACAGTAAAACATGCTACTTCTGAAGGTAAGGGCCACTAATTTCTCTTTACTAAAATGTATACACATTTCATTTCAACAGAAAATTTTAAGAAAATATAGAATTTGTTGTTCAGTGTAAATTGTGAACTTTTCAAATATTCACCATTTCGTCTTGTAGTTTGTATTAAAAAATGAATGCATATTGGATTCTCGGCTCTTTCTCCTTCAAGAAATGTACTCAGAAGTAAGACACTGATCCTCTTGTTACTATTGCTCATAGCCTTTAATGTTCATGTGAATACTGTGACTCATAATTTTTTTGCTAAATTTTTAAGGTGTCACAACATGCACTTTGGACAATGCATCTAGTAAGAAAATAAACATTCAACATATTTTACTGTTAGTTTTTCCCATAAAAGGGGAGTATTTTACAAACAACTGACTCCCTTACAACAAGGTTGGAGAGCCATGTCTCTCTCAAAGTCAATCTGATGTTATCTTTACCCATGGATTTATTTAATTAATAAGCAGCTTTTGATGACTTAAGGTGAAGAAACAGGTAGCCGGCACTTTAAGGAATGAAACTCTCTTTATTTTAATTCTGAGAGTGTAAGTTAAATCGTCAACTTCGAGATCAATACATTCTACATTGAGCTTTAATAATTAAATTAAAATTAATTTAATTAATTTGTAACTAAGTAACACAGTCACTAACTTGGATTTCATGGATAACTTGGATTTCTTCAATGTTGTGGAACATATTTCTGAGTGTAATTGTGTCCAAAAAAGGTGACAGGATGGTGACAATCATACATACATTGATTGAGGTTGACACAACACCCACTATGCTTATGCAAAAGCAGAGAGCAAAGACATTAGGGAGTTTTAGCACCACGCTTAACTGGCCATGGTGGCATTTTGCGGGGGCCCGCAGTCCTCTCAGGGCGGACTCCCTGGGAAGGCGTGCCTCAAGTCAATCCCCACCTCTTCGCGGTGTCAGTTAGTTAACTTAGACGGGGACCCTGGCGACAACCGAGTAACCCCCGGTATAAGGAGTCGCTCCTCGGAGCGCGGGAAGGCTGCTACCGGCCCCCGGGGGCACTAAAAACCCCTCCAAGCTCACGTCGCCGTCAGACGTGAGCAGGAGATTCCCGAGCGGTGGTGCGTCCGGGTCTTAGAATGCCCAATTTGGGTAACCAGCAACAACCACGGCAGGCACACCCGTGGAAATTAATTCCGGCGTAACTCGCCCGGTCGGATCGCCGGGGGCGGACTCGTGTGTGAATGCGGTGGGTGTTGAGCGAACTAGGCCACCCACAATAGAGTTACCCTTCACTGCCGGCAACTGCGGCTATTGTGCCCTCGAGGGCAAAGGAGACCAAAGGAGACTATTTTAGCAGACGTCAAAAATGCACTATGTCACTTCAAGGAGTGGCATTCTTTTTTTAATACATGCTTTGCGTGTGCTCAATGCGACAAAATATACAAGAGTTACCACGCCGCAGCATGCCATATACCGAAATTTAAGGGTAAGAAGGTCCCAGTAGAAGGGCCCCAGTGTGAGGAGTGTGGACTCTCCTTCAGATCCAAGGCGGGCTTCTCGCAGCACAAGCGAACGGCCCACCCCATGCTCCGCAACAAAGAGAGACTCGCCGAGGTAAGTAGCCCCGGTGCTGGAGTTCTGAAGCCCCTAATGGGGGGGGGAGGCCTTCAGTGCCGAGGAGCTGCAACGAATGCTTGACCTCGAGCTGGCACAGCCGGATATAAGACCCGAAGATCTGGCTGCGGAGATATGATTAATTGTAAGGCTAATGACTGCATAAACCGTACGGAAAAACCAGAAAGTACTTTCCCCAAGTTAGTAGCAATTTCGTGTAATTTGGAACATTTAGTAACTTTGTAAGTTGTTCGTGAATTTTCGTGAATTTTTTGTGAAAGAATTTCTGCAGATCCAAAGCGGAGAGCATGTGGGTTAGAGCTGTACGAATCTAGCAATTACAGCAGGTTTTGTTCAGCTCATTTCCAAGAACACGATTTCGTTAGAACCTTTTTTGGTGTGTATGTTTGCGAGAATTCGTAGTTCCATCAAATTTTCCAGCTTTTCCACCACACCTAAGAGAAGTACGTTGTGGAGGAATACTTATTTATTGGTTTGACAGGTGTTTTGAACCCACCAATATGGCGGACAGGCTTCACTTCCTGAACACGGAAGAGACTGGTAACGGCACTTCCATGCATTCATTGCTCCATGGTATATACAATACAGGACTCTTCGAACTTTCCTCATATTATTATTGGGAGACAACTCCTCACTAGCGAACCTGGTAACGTGACATAGAAAATGGGCGACCAATTCAAATTTCAATACATAAACAAAACCTTTGAAAGTTCTGTGGTATCTAGTAAACATTAGATACCACTTTATTATTATCATTATTTATTTATCGTTTTTTTATGTTTAGGACATATTAAATCTTCTATTTTTGGAATACAAAAGTAAATGTGCATTACCTCAGCAATACAAAACAGTGATTTAATAATTTGATATCTGCACTTAATTGGAATACGATTAGTATATACATAACATAGCACTTACAACACGAAGTTTCTAAGATGTTGTAGACTCCATGACTTACAACTTTCCATCACGAGAAAATTGAAAAAAAAATTTTTATAAATTTCATAATGTGTGCAATTATGCACAGCTCATACCTTCCCAGTCATATAAAAAAGTTACTAACGACCAAACGAAAAAAAATCACTCTGCGAAACGTTAATAAATGTAATCGTAAGTAAACTAAAAATCTTTCAGACTTACACCCTTCGTACTTATGTCACAATGATTATGATACGTCACGCCACTAGGGGCGCTATCTTCAAATGTCTCCCATTATATCGCAGTGTGACATGTATTGTCTCTATGGTATTTGGTTGAAACGTAGGGACAAAAAGTAAAGGCAGTAAAAGTGCTTCAGAGCATGATTTTTTTATTAAACTTTTTCCTCGTATAGAGTAAACAATGTTTAAAAATGTCACAGGTCTCATTTTCATTGAACTCTCTGATTTTTTAAAATTGCAAAAGTTCAACATTTTTTTAGTCATCTTCGTACAACTACAATATTGAAGCTAGATTTTTTTAATGAAGTAATTTAGTCATCAGCGACGTCTTTTAGTCAACAACAACGACCGTCGTCTTCAACGTAATTAACTTAATTTTTTGTAAGTATACTCGAAAATAAGTAAAGTGTATTTTATTATTTTCGCACTTAATAAAAGAAGCAGATTTTGATTGTGAATCAAACCGGGCTAGTGGCAATATGTAAATCTATACTGTAAGTTAAGTTGAATAATTTACATAGCAAAGTTACTAAAATAATCTTTAAAGCAAGTGTAATGTAAAAGGGTTTTACTGCGAGCATCGCAGCAATGGCGTGTTGTGGCCGTGTCTCTGACGACACCAGCTGGCCCCAAGGTCACTCATTCGAGGCCCGGACGAGGGGAGCGGCGTTCTAGTCCACTGTCGACGTTTTATAGCCGTGCGCGCCTCCTAGAATCGAATTAGTGATTCGCAGAATTTTCTCGAGTTGCATTGACTGTGAATAACGGTAATTGAACGACGATGTATTGCAACAGAGAGAGCTACTGCAATGTACCCAGCCCTACCAACAGGGAAGTATACGTGGCTGCATATCCCGAGCAACATTTCCCAGACAGAAGAGAAATGATTGACATTAATTTTACAGAAGTGAGAATTATAAAGGAAATTCTACAATATTAAAGCTTGTCGCAAGGGAAACTTAGTTCATGGATGACTTTTATTACAGCCATGTATTGTTTTTTGTTTCTCTCACATTCGTCTACATATACTCTTTTGTTTTGTGATTTCGAAATGCTTTCTCAAGAATCTAATTCATAATTTTAGAAAAATACTACTCGTTAAAATAGGCCAAAAGCCTACTCAAATACAGTTTAATACACTTTTTCCAATATCTCGGCTTTCAAAAAGCCGTAATATATTTGCTATTAAAATTAACCGGGAACCTATGGACAGGACTTGTATACATTACGAAGTGCTATTTATTTAATAGTTTTCGATCAGAAGGTTGAAGAAGTGAAGGAAGGTTAGGCATAATACTCGAAGCGAGGATTAATGATTTGCGCCAGACCAGATAGTTCACCTCGTAGAATGGCGGCAAGATACAAATATGATAGGTCAAGAAAACAGCTTAGTGAATGAAACATTTTAATGCGATGTTATGGCTCAGAAATTAAGTTTTTGTTTCTACTCAACCGAATTTTTTTACAAAGGCCCTTTAGAAATATTAAAATTATGGATATTGATGGGGAAATAATAACTATTCGCAAATATAAAAGCGGATAACACGAAATAATTATATTATATAGAACATTTCGGATATTGTTTCACCGCGGGTGAGAATATATACTACCCATTAAGGTTTCTTGAATTTTGATTTATCTATTTTATGATGATTGAGGTGTAGTCCATATAAAAATAGCAGTAAATGAGTACGAAAATCATCTCCTCAGGCCACAAGCAAAAAAATGCTACAAATTCGAAGAAAAATATCATAGAAGTTACTGGCTAAAAGTCAAAAAGTAAACTAACCTTGAATAGACTTGTCGCGATCAGCACTAATTGAGAATTGTTGAATCAAAATATGTTCATTTTCTTCGAGTCAACAAATGCACTTTTGTCACAAAAACCAATGGAACAACTGCACATAAAAATAACAAATAATCTTTTTAGAATTCCCAACCTCGCAAGATGTACTGTTCACAACCGACTACACTGATGGTTCGGCCCGCACTGCAAATATTTTCGAATCGCGGCACGAGAGCGCGCGATTCAATATTAAACACAGAAAATATTTCAAAATTCTCCACGTATTCTACGATTTCTCTTGTTTTGACTTTTATTTAAGTGCATACGCAAAATTCATAGAATAGATGGTGAATATTGAGAGAGGATAATATACATATATTTTCTGATAGCCAATAAAATGTCTGGTTTCCTACTGCCCGCACCCAATATATTACATGACGCAATCGAAAAAATTAATATAAAATTCAGTAAATTTTGAGGTTAGACGAAGTTTTCCGCGAATACTAGAACGTTACCTATTTCGGACGAACATTGTATTAAAAAATCGTGGTAATTGATGAGTGTTCTTAAATAAAATTATTATTTTATATTTATATTTGAGATTCTTAGAGACAATACGGGCAATACATTTTATGGTTTATTTATTTTTACTTTCACGCATTGCTATGTACTTACGTAAAAAATAAATTATTGTAATGGAGTGGGAGAATTCGGCGATTTTTTGACAGAAAAACTTATATTGTGGGGCCCTGATACCGAAAAGTGGATATATTGTGCTCATGTAAGTAGTAAATTCCTTCTAACACATAGTGTAGTCAGAATCCACATTTTGTGTATCCTTGATACGAAAAAAATTGACAGCTTTAAGTAGGATTCTGAGGTGGCTGGGGCCTCGGTCCAAACAAGCGGCCGAAAAAGCTTAGGCTACAATAAACATATACGACAAAACAACGCCTCAATTTTATTTAGATGATGCAAATGCCGTGATCTCCACACCATTTCCAACCATCATGACAACTTTAAGATACGAGAGCGTGAAAACTTACAGTAAGATATTTTTTGCAATAAGTATTACTTACTGGGGAACCATATTTCATAAACGCAAAATATATCGATAAATAAGGTTGTTTTTATGACAAGTAGGTTTTTGACACAAAACAATAACAAATTCATGTGCTGAGTTAAGTATACATGGCGTTAAACGTCTTGTCGAACTTGTTCAGCGTACCAATTAATGTAGTACACGAAGCTAAATACAGCAACAAGAAGTTTTATTCAAAATTTGCTGAATGTTGTAATATGTGTATTACATTAGTGTAAACATAACAGAGAACAATATTCTCGAGTGACCTGACCTCCAGATATCTCCCCTTATCTCCCTGATCTAATTTTGGTGATGAAGTTTTGATAGCATATGTTGTATGCTAATATTACTCATTATTTCCAACACATTTGTTGTCTGGCTATGTAAGCCAATATATTTTCAATGAATGTTGTGTATCTTGTCATGTATTGAAACTTTTGAATAAAATTTGATAGAGAATATTTAAAAATTCTGTATGTAAACCTCTTTAATAAATATTTCGAGCAGCTGAAAATCGCAGAGATGAAGCAGCTAATTGTAGTTTTACTAAGGAAAATGCTCTCTAATATTTATGCACATAGTTTATGTTAAGCTTTATTGCATGAGTACATGTTTTGAAAATGAGCGTGAGTAAATGAAATGAAAATTAGTTTTCAAATTTGTACGAATGCAATAAAGCAACATTATAAACGAGTTCCATACGCTATTTCTTATCTTTATTATAAATTTATAAGAGAATCAAACTTAACTTTGCGAAACAACTTTGTGACGCCTCGAATATTTGAAATCTGTGCGAGAAAACGATGGTCGGCTGTTCCGTTTACCGCTACCTCATCAACATTCTCTAGTTGCGATTAGTTGAATGTGTTATGACGCAATCGTTCGTGCTGTAAAATGCTAATATGCTAATAATGCTTCATCATTTATGCGGTAAAATGCTCTTTTATGAACGATTTCTTGCAACAGAAAAGTTGCTGGAATACAAAAAACTACTATTATTGAATGTTTTCAGAGTTACTTAAATAATCTAAAACAGTACTAACTCTAAAATATCTTCCACTTACGAAACAATAATTTGTTTCAATTTAAAAATAATTTCGTTGACCTGGATGGCCAAGGTGGCCAAGAGCGTGCACCTACTCAGCCCTTCGGTCCGAAGATTCGTGGGCACCAGTCCCGCTTTGGTCATGGTTGTTTGTCCCTTGCCTCATGTGTGTCTCATATTTGTGCCATGTGTCGTGTATGTGTATGTGCGCTCCTCGATGGGTGAGGGATTAGATTACTGGCCTCTGAACCCTCAGTGCGCGGGTTCGATCACGGCCGAAGTGCGTGGATTTTCAAAGGGCGGAAAATCCACAGCAGTCATGTCACGCTTGTGGCATGTGAAAGAACCCTGGCGGATACCCGGCCAAATCCCTCCGATCCAAAACACAGGCGCAATTAGGGGACCGCCCGCGAAGTGCGCCAGCTCCATAGAGGTCCCCAAACCCGCATCAAGAGTAGGGTCCAAAACTTGAATACTGGATCGAAAACACGGATGCGGAACAACTGCCGGAGGCAGTCTTCACGCTAATAACTAAGGACAGTCTTCCCGCTAATAGACCCATACGATAAATAAATAACTGCCACTGAGGACCTCGCGTTCTGTTGACCACATATCAATGGATCAGAGTGTTGGTGTCCACTGAATGGTCGCATATGCGTCCAATCGGACCGTAAACAGTAACCGGCTGCCGACTGAATAAAATCACAAGAAAAAAATCACTTTCACCCATGTTCAAGTACAGGACCAACCTCGTTTGCTCTCTCTGAAGCGCGGGTCTGTTTTCTTCACACTCAGGAGGCAGCAGCGGCGAAATGGCAGCGCAATGAGAAATTTTGGTGACAATGCCGGCAGAGCTATGAGAAATCAAATGGCGCCGTTTTCGAACTGAAAGGAAAAGGTTTTAAGTTTTTAACATTGGCTCAATAATTCAATAATTTAAAAGTGCGATCGCCAACGCTGTAACTGATTCCTCTGAGAGATTTAGAATACAGTGCATCTGCATATTCAACATTTTAACCTGATTGTTTAGCAAACCAAACATTTCACATTTCCTCCCAACCGGAATAGTCTCCCTGCTTCGACTAGCTGCTCACTAGACGAACTGCTCCCTCGACAACTCAACAGTTTTCTGAGAAATAGAAGTGGTTCAAAATTCCGCATTTTCGGGAACGCTCAAACGCAATTTCCTCAATAAGGCCATAACACGCTTCGTTATTTAATTATATAGATTAAAAAATGCGGCCAAGTGTTGCGGGTTGCATTTGACATGAATATTAGACTCATTTTTTGCATAAATCCTTCATATTTTTAAAGTCAAAGTGCAATTCGTCACGTCTCCGTGAAATTATATTTCTTTAGAGACCTTATTTATAAATATTAGTTGCGTATGAGAGCCGCAAAGGTATGCATACTACTGAAATAATATAAGAGACGATTGGAGAGTACTCTTTCGTATTTCTGCAAATAATATTAAGTTTTACATAAATTGTACTTTTTCAGTTAGCACATTTACGTAGTATGTACTACGTTTCATTGCCCGGTAGACGATTATGAGTGAGAAATAAAAACCAAGCAGCATTTAAAATGTCTCGTTATCACCTCATTGCCAGCGAAGGTAATTTTACTACATAATGTATATTTGCCAAAAGTTTTATTTAATTTTTAATGTATTGGAAAGGATTATGGTATATTCCAACACGCATAAGTTATTAGAAGATAGATGACTGCCCCTCAGTAACCTCGTTCAAATAACTGTTCGTAATGTGAAATAGGGCAATTTATGACGGATCAATTTCAACAACAGTAAGTTTAATATTTATTGTAAATATTTGCTACGAATATTCAGCCAAGTTTTTAAATTGAACGAACAGTAATAATAAACAAAGAAATATTTTTAAGGTCTATTGATTATAAAAATCACATGTCCTAACAACAGTAGCTAAATTTCATCAATCTTTCTAGGGAGATATATAATATAGGTCTTTGAAGTCCAACAAAACGAAATACATTCAACTATTTAGTAGGCCTAATAATTGAAGGTTCTCTTACAAGAATTACACTAGTCCAAATTCGAAATTTTTTAGGAGGCACCAAAAACTTCGCAGTGCAAACGTGTATAGTAATGAATTTGTGATTTTCCCTCGTCTTATATCTTTCAGTGTGTTTGGCACTTGCCGAAAGGAAATGTCCCAGCAGATAGCCCCAGTTGTGGGCAATAACTTGGTGAAATATATAAAAATATGGAATTTTGGACTTGTTTGGTTATAGCAAGAAACCCGTCAATTATTGTTCTTCGGTCCCAATTTCGTAAGGATTGATTTCTTTTGTTAAGGAAAGAGACAACTTATATATTTCTGGTAGACCAGTGTATTTAATTACCAAATGTTGGTCTACTTATTGTCTGTAGAATTGTCTGGGCAGTTTGTGAGTGGTAGGATTCATTGAATTTCTGCAAATAAGGGAATTTGAATGCAAGGAAGCATAATCCTTCTTTAGGACTTCGGACATTTCCAACTTCCCCGCCCTTGATGTAACCAAGTGATGTGTAACACAGCCACTATTCAATCTTCTCGTAAAGAGATTGAAAAGAAGTCAAAGGTCTAACCACAAAGCTAATAGCACTCCATTTCCATTCTGATGGAGCGGCGCTGCATTTGGATGGATAATTGTAGGGATTGGTTTATGTCCAATCCCAACCAGGCTTTTGCGGTGTGAGATCATAACGCATTTAGGGATGGGACCGAAAAGCGGACGAATTTGCGGAATTCTGAAACTAAGGAGACGAATATAGCCGACGGTGAGTGGACTGGTTCAGGAACACTCAATACCGTGTTGCTGAATGGGACACTACATTAATCAAAAAGTAACACTCATTAAATAAGGCTAAATGCCAAAATGCATTCTCAGCTAAGGTCAATAATAAAAATATTTTCATTAAAATAAATAAACGAACAATAATATAATGCACAAATTTGGACATAACAGAGTTTACTAATATAAATGCGAAAAATCTAAATGTAACAGATAAGGAAGAAACGTTTAGACAAAGTTTCTTATTAAACTTCTCGTTTCGTATCATGCCAACCATGACACTGAGATCCAAATTTAATCGAAGATTCTAAATAAATTTTAAGGTTCAAACAGATCAAAAGCGGCAAAACAAAGTTTGTTGTATTACAAATGTTTAGTGACTACTTTAGCTAACTTTTCATTTTATACATATTACTAATCCTAAAATGTATTTCCATCGTATGGGTTTATATTTAGACCTAACGCATCTAATAGGGTTTCACATTTCCTTACGGGAAGGCCTATTCAGTTCAGAGGAGGATCCAGATAGTACTATTTCAGCAAGGTGGGGGGGGGGGGATATCAGTGTATAATTGTTTTAAGTAGCTTCATACCAGAAACCAACTTTCAGGGTTTGTGGCAAATTGTGCTACGGTGTGTGTGAATCTTTCAAAAATGTAATAGGACGTCCAAAAATATTTCATTTTGAAGATGACAAAATCGTCACTCGTGTTACGGGACAAGAACATACGTTTCTAAGGCCCTACAAGCAATCGTTTCCGAGTTATGCATTATGGTGAAGGGTGTTTAGCATAATTTAGCATAAAGTTCCAGAGTAATGTGTGTTGCGGACTACTGTACCATAATCTGCGAACTTCTACACTTTCCTCTCATATCAGTTTGATGTGGGTCTTCAGAGAAAGACCCTGAAGTCTCCCATATTATTTCAGTTGTATACATACCTTTTGCGGATCTCACACGCAGCTAATCTTTATAAATGAGTTCTCTAAAGAAAGAGAATTTCTCGGAGACGTGACGAATTGCACTTTGACTTTGAAAATATGAAGGAATTATAAGGGTGTACCTATCTGCTCGGTAGTAACGTTGAATAAGAATAGTTTGTATTGACAATGGTGTATAGTATCAATAACAAGGAAACATATAGAACAAGTGACGGAGGATAAGAGGGTCTTGCAGAAAAAGATATATTACAGGCTTAATATGGAAATGGTAAAATAGGGAAGAGGATGGGGTTTAACATGCGAGAGTTCTCGCACGGGTACGCTAGATTAGAATTAGTGCGGTTAAGGGGATTTGTGTACTTTGTTATAAATTGCACAAACCCATTTTCTTTCTACAGCGTGTTTTATTTAGAGGCAATAAGTGGACATGGCTCGCGATTGATTCATTGTATCCGGGCGCCGACCTAATGTCGGTTTACGGATATTCTTTCTGTAGGTACGCCCCAAACGCTGATCCATCCCAGCCGGGACAACCTCTAAGCTCTCCACATCTGTGATAATGTAGAGCATGTAAGTGTAAGAGGTGTAAGTGGGAGGTAAGAGGTGTAAATGTAAGTGAGAGAGGAGGGGGCAAGGAAGAGGAAGGAAAGAACGCGCGCGGTCCGTCGACCGTTTGTTAGGGTACTGCTCCAGCCATCGCTTGGCATTGGTCGAAAATACGATGGAAAATTACGGATCAGAGCAGCCGGCCGCTAGAATTCGCATCTAGCCAGGCTAGGCTACGAGAAGCTCCGGGTGCCGCAGAGTGCGAGGCGGAGCGTGGCGGCGGCGGGGGGGGGGGACGAAAGCAAGGCGAGCAGCGACTGTGGCAGCGCCCACGCAGCACCTGACGCGTGCAACCCTGCGTCTGCGGATTCCCACCGCCCTCCCCTTATTGACGCTTTCGTCCAGCGCCGTTGCCACATGGCGAGCCGTTACCCACATTTTTTACGAAACCCAGTTTTCCTCTACGTTGCAGAGTTTCCGGAGTATTCTCATATGTTGGGCAATTTTTCGTTTGATTTTTCACCGATCAAAGAAATATATATCTAAAATACTTCTTTAGGTTAAAGTAACAGTTGAGTTGGATACCAATTGTATTAGTAAAACAATGTAATAGTGGAATATTTTGCTTCGTAGAGAAATATATTCTCATAAAAAACAGTTTCACAATTCTCTAAATTTTGTACTTAGATTTTACAATGAGAAATATAATTGTTAGTGTTTATGATTATTTTTGAAATTCCCTGTCACTAACACCCTCACCCCTTATGCGAAATACTTCGTAAGAGCTTATTGGCTTCTAGTTTGGGAGATGCCTTCTCCTGGCATAACAGGTTTTTCTTCGTCATGAACGTCGAACCATTTCCCGCGTGTTTCCCTTGTGGGCTAATATACCAAGCAATGAGGTCCTGGAAGTTTGAACATTGAGTACCACTCTATGTTTTACTCTGAATTATTTGGTGGATTATTAGCACTATGCAATTAGATTGATAGAAGAAGAATAGGATGTAATATGTCCATCATTACAAAACAGATATAATCTCCATGCATTTATTGATGCGAAAAGCTTTTACGGTCGCATTACATATATCATTTCTGCTGTCATAGAGGAAGGACGTCACACTCATTTCTTTACACTTCAACAAACGAAAAGAAAATATTGGTCATAAAACGATTATTGGAATATTCTAAGTAATAATTGAATTAATATAATATATTAAACTACTTAATAAACTTCGTAATACGATATTCATTTTTATTATTAATATATACAACTAATTGAATGTGGCGTCGCTGACGCGTGAGCTGTTTTAAAAGTATTTTGAAAATTAGTTAAAAGTGTTGAAAATTTCTTTCATTCTTCATGACTTTCATTAAGCTTTATTATTCATGAAGCTTTGTTCAAATATGTTCTTACAGTTTATGGCATTGGACCTAACAATGAATCGTAGTAGCTGATAATGTTGTACTCCCCTTCAAAAATTCCCCAAACAAATGATCTTGCATGTTACCTCCATACGGGATATGAACTGATAATAATGCAATTTCAAAATTACGATCGCCGTAAAAAATACGTGGAAGGCATTGATGATGCGAATATAGTACAGCTACATTTTGTACGCTCTTTTTGCTAATATGCACAAAGATCACCTGTGAGCTGTTCTTCTGAGTTATTCTCTAATCCTAATATAAGATCATTCTCAATTAGTTCCGAAAATTCTGTCGCAAAATCTTCTACAACTGCATTGAATTCTTCCCCGGATTTGCTTAACACTTCCATATTTTTCTCCCCTAGTTTTGAAGAGGCTAAAACTCCACAAAATCAGTCTAATTAGTGTTCCACTTCTGCAATTACTCTATTAATCGTTTTGTATGCGAATCTAATAAAACATTAAAGGCCGACTATTTTGTATGTATATGTGAATAAGGTGTTAGTTAAGTTTAATAAGAATAAGTTCTGGGTCACATTTATTTGGAAAATGGTATTTATACACCTAAGAACGTAAAAATGAGAAGTCGAACTTTCATTAATTCTTTAACAATACACACTTTTGTTTTCTCCGTCTTCACTTGAAATTCTTCAAATTTAATAAGTCCCAAAGTAATACTGTTCGTAGGTGTTTGCAAATTTATTTAAAAAATATAGTAATAAGCCTAATGGATAACTTGAAATACGCCGCGCGATTCACCTTTTTGTTCAAATTAACTTCACTTATTTACTTAAAGATGTCAACAACAGAGTTGCCAAAACAATAATGAAAGAAAGTAATTTGCGTATTGAGCGAAAAATTCCTTTAGGTACTAGAGTTTAATCAACGCAACCTACTTAGATCTATTTAGGTGCCATTGGCTCAATTCCTGGCTTACTCACTAAGATCGCTGCGCCAATACACGCAAAAACACGTTTTGGGGAATTTCTTTCAATATTCTGGCCAGATCTGAAAATAAATTATCACTTATCAGTTTCCCATCAGGAAACCGAGACGCGTCGAATGACACCTCATATGTGCGCACACCTCATATTGGTGCGCAGGAAGTGGTCTTAGCCGTGAGTGACGGAAATACGCACATACGCACACCTGCACGTTCGAGGAGTTACTCAAATACTGTATAGAGATTAAACAAAATATTCCTAAGAAGAACATCAGTAATTGAATTAACAATTTTACTGTGACATTTTAGAATCTTAAATATTTTTTTAAAAATTTTGCGTCCCCCTAGAGCTAAAACTTTATGCTAAAGTATATTAAATTCAGTTTTTAATAAAAACTGTTGAACTATTTAACAAAGTAATTTGTTAGTGTAGGGACGTATTTACCTATTTCTCGGTTAAACTGCCATCGACCATATGCTCATTTATTATTATTATTATTATTATTATTATTATTATTATTATTATTATTATTATTATTATTATTATTATTAAAAAGTGAGATCAAACACAACGGTATCGGTCTTTTCATTGTCGAAACGGATTCTAACGGTTACGCTTTCGGTTTGACGACACCTTGATTCCCGAGTCCACGGCATGTGGCGTTGCGGGGCGTGGCGGGAGCGGGGGGCGGGGAGACGAGTTGGCGCGGCGAGGCGGTGCGTGCCTCTCTCACTCGCTCGCGGCAGCCCCGTCGCCTCGTGTCGTGTCGCTTCGCCCTGAGCCACGCCCTGCGCCTCGCCATGCGCCCGCCCGCGCCCCGAGCCTCCGCCGCCGGCGCCGGCGCGCTGCTGCTGCTGCTCGCCGCCCTCGTCGCCCCGGCAGGTGAGCCTCTTCCCACCCGCGCGAAATAGCAGGTGCTTTGCGGCCCCCATGCGCGGGGCCTCGCATGTCGAAAAAAAGTCATAAAACATTGGAAAAATGTCAAAGAGTTATTATTGTAATATAACGGAGGGAAAAGAAATGATCTTCCACAAACAAATTTACAAACAAACTATTTGTCAGTTTCAGTTGCAGACATGTTGCTGTAACTGCAGGTAAAATACCTCGAAACATATCTGCTGCTGTAACTGACAAATGGTTTGTTAATAAATTTGTTGGCGGAAGATTTTTTTCCCTCCCGTTATATTGCAATAATTGAGTTTCATAATATTTCTGTGGAAACTACTAAGTTTATTTAAAATAGTTATTTATGCACCAAGGGCGTTATAAGGATTCTAATGATCGAGCGGTAACAAAATGCCGGAAGACCTTTGGCCCGAGGGCGTTATGTCGTCCGAGATCATTAGAAACAGTTAATGCTCGTGGTACGTATATAATTTTATTTTTTATCTAATTTTATTGATGCAGATTTACTCATTTACTAATTAACTACTAGGAGCGGTGGCTCAGTGCACCAACTAGTGTCACTGCAGTACCTCTGATCGGAAGGTCCTTGGTTCGAGTACCGACGGCGGCAGGATTTTCGACACTAGCTTGTGAGCTAGGTCGAATTCAGTCGCTGTCTGGAGGAGTTTGATGATCGGTAGTTTACCGTGGTTTCTCCGATCAACACCAGGCGAAAGTTGGAGCAGTACCCTAACAAACAGGCCACGGACCGCGCGCGATATTTCCTTCCTCTTCCTTGTCCTATCCTCACACACGCTAACATGCACTACACTACCATGCATGCCGGGAGACCGGTCGGGAGCTTAGAACTTGTCCCGGCTGGGGCGGTGCGCCGCTGATGGGAGATACCTGGTTTGGGAAAATCCCGCTAGTCGACGGTAGGTTGGCGCCGGATCTCGCCATCCAGCGGGGGAAGATCACCGCCGCCTCCCAATGAAAAACATGCACTACACTTACTGGACGAATGACCACAATAGTTGACGCGCCCGGAATCAATCAATCATTATTCAATCAATCAATCAAAAAAATTAATTAGATGTTAACTTGACTCGGTTTCTTTTTTCATATTTCTTTCCCATAATTCCCTTTCATAATTTCCTCCATAAGGGAACATCAATCAACTGTATTCATATTTCCCTCGTAAACACGATCCATTCGATCCAGGTAAGTTACGCAGTGTATATCGAGGTCCGTATCGAAGATAATAACAAGCTATAACATATCAGTGAAAAAAATTGTTTGTATCTGTAAAATAATTGTTAATGAATTATTTTTGTAAAATAAAGAGCTTTTTAATTAAAAATATATTTAAAAATATTTGATAAATGTTAAATTAGCCTAATAAAAAGTATATATTTCTTTTTTAACTGAACGTAAAACATTGTTTAAAAATGTTCTGTATAAATTTGAATTTTTTGTATAGATTTGTTTGTTGATTCCATCTCAGCATATGCTCAATGGATCAGAGAAAGTGGGAAAAAACCTGACCGAGCTGGGGGTCATTGTCTCGGAAGCTTAAGTACATTACATGTTGCGAGCATATTAAGTCTTATATTTTAATTATACAGTCCCAATGTAAACTATATATTATGTATCATTGTTAAAATAAATATTATTTTTCCTTTTGGTGACCAGTATAGTTTTTAACTATATAGAAACAGTTATGCAGCGGAAAAGATTTTGCTTCGAACTTCAATTTGTGAATTGATTTTAATTGTTTAATGTTATCTGGCAATGTGTTGTAAAGTAATGTTAATGTTTTATATTCAAACATGTTTTCATTAGATACAAATTTGTATTAAAAAGCATTTATTCAGAATTATAGTAGTTAACACATCAAGACCGAAATGTCAAGGCTTTTGCAGTTTGGTAAACGACCGAGTATGTAGATCAGTACTTGACTCGGTAAATCGAGTAATTACTCGTAAACGATCCAAAAACATTCAAGATGTGCATATATTTTATTGTACACTACTTCTTAAAGTAGCTATTTCTGTTCTGTAACAAATCGAATATAAAACTTTCCTTCTGCCAACGTAATACGTACTACTCTTTTTGCATTCGAAATGTAAATATCTGTAGTCCCGTAACCATTGAAGTAATGTTCATTGGTGAGAAGGAATCGTTAATTGCATTACGAATTGAACAATGTTCTGCGCATTATATTAGGGCATTTTTACCGAACGTAAACGGTAACAAGTTTTTAACCCGAGAAACCTCGACGTTATGGACGAGTAAAGTGAATAGAAAATTATCAACTGATTCACATAAAAATGACTAAGAAATTGGTAAGAATAACAGTCCTTTTTTGACAGTTAAGAACAATTCACATCTCAAAATCCCTCTTTTTGGAAGAAGGGCAAGTCACTATAAGTGCATTGTTCCAGACGCTGGTTGGTTTTCTTGGTGGCCGTTCTTCAAGACCACCACTGTGGCACCCGTCACCGTGCCCATCACGCTGCCCATGCCCATGTCGACGCCCCCGCCCCCGCCGCCGGCGCCCACAGCGACCACGCAGGCGCCGCGGGTGGAGTGCCGCAAGGAGCACGATGAGCACGCGGGTAAGGGAAGGGGCTCGCGCTCGCAGACGATTGAGGCGTCCAGAGGCAGAGGGAGCTAACCCACAAAATTCAAAACAGCGATTTCATACTCAACAAATTCAATGTGTTCGTAATCGAATACGTTCATAAATCGATATTTTGATTTTTGTGGGTTAGCTCCCTCTCACTGGACGCCTCAATTCATGAAACGTGATTTAGGGTGGGGAGAACCTTGATTTTTAAAACAAAAATTTGATTTTTTTATTTAAGCATATTTATTACAGTCAGATCTTACTACATTAAAATAACATATTTTTAAAATTCAATTTTGCTATTAAATTTTTTTTTTGATTGAAATAAGATTTTATTAAGAAAGTAGTTACATTACATTCGTACTTGAAATATTACGCAGCGTAACTGGGCCGTTTAAAAAAACAAGTTAAGAAAAAACAATCAAATGATTTTAAACGAAATTAAAACCAAACCTTTGAAACCAAAATTGATTGAAACCGTTACCACCCCAGCATCGAATTAAAATATTGTAAAATATAAACCGGCGTTGAGATTCTTACGAGAAGGCTGTGTTACGCACCAGTTTTTTTTAGCCTGAGAGTCCTTTAAAGCATAGAAAGCAATCAAGACAGAGTCAGTTGGCGCATGTTACTTGGTACGCCATCTATTGCGGATGATAAAATGATGCAGTTCCAACGCCTTCTTCCCCTTGGGCCAAACCTAGACTTGTGTGCCCAAGTAAAGGGATCCTTTTAAATAATAATATTAAGTAAGGACTCTACAATTAAATACATTCCTATTAGAAATTTATCGTACTAGAGAATAAAAGAAAATTTTATTGAATATCGCAATTGTACGCATTGAGTCGTTGTTAGGGGGCCCTAGGACTGATTTTCACTATCTCAACAAATGTGCAACATATTTCAATGTGGCAATGAGTTACATTAAGTTTCACAATTATTTCGTTTGTTTAGAAAAGTACTACATACATAATTTCTATTTACAGACAATTATTATCTATTAGATCTGAAATACCGAGTTTGCCAAACTACAAAAACTTATTTGTTTACAGTTGGAAGTTTCAAAGTTTTGATAAATGTTTCGTTGACTCACGTGAACAAATTATTTTTTATGCTGCAGAAAAACTTCTGATGGACACCATGAGGCTTCGCTTCTATTATGGGTAGGTATTATTTTGTTCAAGTACTATACTTTAAAAGCTTAGATTTGCCTCAGAACCATGACAATGAAACTGTTTGATTTTCTAAATTTAATTTTAAATTCTTCGATTTAAAAATAAAAAAATCAGTAACAAGTATTATGATTTCAATTAACCATCAGTTTCCATATCTTCCACATTAAACATTGGTTTCCCTTTAATTTATTTCGTTATTCAAGTATTTTGAATTATTTAATCACATTATGCATGGTTATCTTTAGGGTCTCTGTCACAAATCCGGCAGTCACCACATAGATGTGAGATCTAACGAAATACTGAGAGTATGTAATTTTTCACCAGTACTATCATAACATGACGAGGCCTATATAGCTTCTTCACTGCCTTGGTAAACGCCAAACTTGTGGATCAATTAATAAGAAAACGACATTAGTATATTTTCATGTATTTGTATTAGACCTTAAATGCAAGAAGGTGTTCACTCGAAACGTTAATCTTTGTTTCAATGGGGCAATTCTGCTTGATTGCGCTAGCGGGTGGTTATAAAGTAAAGATTAACCTTTTGAGTTAACACCTTATGGAGGCAACGCATTTTGATTACTTGCTCCACAAAGGAGTTTGTGACAACGTCAGAAAGGAGAACGCAATAAAGAACGAAAGGCGTGCAGGAAGTAAAACTACTGTACAGGGAGTCCCACCAACTACGGACCACCTCCAGAACTTCTAAAGGGTTCACATATCAAAATTCAGTGACGGCCAACAATGCGTGATCATGGGACAAGTAATATGATGTAGAGATATTGTTTGAAATAGTTTGAGATTTCTAGAAATTTTATCATCTTTGATGTGATAAATCGAATCCTATATTTTTCTCGCTTGCAATAGATAGATCACAAAAATAGGAATGCAATGATGTAACATGTGTTTTTGTTTTGATAATGTTTTGAGTATAAAATTATTTTTTCCTGCATGTGATTTTAAATTAATGTGCGGTTTCCTGTAGCAGCCCTTGCAACTGTCACCTTTGGGAAAGGTGGCCTTCCTGGCCTCCTTCTTCACCTGCAACAGTGCCGGCGCCGCGAAGGCCATCTTCCCCAAAGGCAGGGTTACTAGAAATGTTTTTCCAAGAGGAGGACATTTTACCAAAAAAATAAGGACATTTCAATGAAAAGGAGGACATTCTACATTTTTAAACTCCACGATGTATGGACAGTTTACTTCACAAATTTCAAACCATTAATATTCTTTAAAAATTATATTAGACTTTTCGTCATTAGAAATGAAAGCTTACGATTGGATAACTTCGCTTCCGCACTCACCTTCGTTATCCACCAAACAATAAACATAAGTAATTTTTGCAACACAATAAGCCTAATGACCTATTATCTAGGCCATTTATTTGAATAAAAATATAGGTATTCAAGATATCGTCCCTTTAATGAATTATATTACTTTAACATTTTGCCAGTATTATTTTCAATTCAACAGGACAAAAATTAGGACATTCCATGTACATTTAAAAAAGGAGGGAGGACAGGAGGAAAGGAGGGAGGACAGATGGTAACCCTGCCGAAGGTGACAGTTGCAAGGGTTGCTACAGGAAATATTGTACTTTTAATTTAAAATCACAGTCAGAAAGTCTAATTTAACATTCAAATTTGTATCAAAATATTAGCATACGAAACATCATTATCTTCCTCTTTTTATGATCTATCAATTGATGGCGAGAAGAATATATAATTACATTTAAAAATTCGAAGATTATTTTTACTGGCTACTCTATACTCTCTTTCTTTTTCAAATGAAGAAAAACTTATATAAATAGAAGAATTCAATTGTTAAATGAGCATAAATTCCTAGATTTCTCGTCGTTAAAAATCAGAATGTACCAGATTCGACTCTGCCTGTCGCAAAAGTATCAGTATTAAATCAAATATTAATTTGAGTATTATAGTGATTTGATTTTCAAATTGATTTTATTAAGTATCTCTTACGTGAAAACGATGAATGGTGTCGATGTATTGCAATACCTTCTTCTAGTGCCATATTCAAAACGGAGGGTTTGTGATGACACAGAGGTAAGATTGAACAGAGGATACTTCTCTTTCCTCTGTGCAATTGTCTCATTGATTATTTATTGTTTGCCGGGCATGACGACTGCTAAGGTCATCACGTTAGTGTCACGTTAGTGTAGTCACGTTAGTGTAGTGCATGTTTTTTCTCGGAAGATGGTGGTGATTTCCTCCACTGTATGATGAGATCAGGTGCCGACCTACGCGTCGGTTAGAGGAGTTTTTCCAACCAGGTGCATACCCCCACCAGTGGGGCACTGCCCCAGCAGGGACAAGCTCTATGCTCCCGACTGGTCTCTCAGCATGTATGGTAGTGTAGTGCATGTGTGTATGTAGGTAACTAAGGAACGAGAATAGGACAAGGAAGAGGGAAAGATTGTGAGCGGTCCATGACCTGGTATTTATTGGAGAAGCCACAAAAAACTACTCATCTGAGCAGTCGGCCGCCAGAATTTTTCTCCAAATAGTTGAATTTGATCCAGTTACCTACTAGCCAATGTCGAAAATTCTACCGCAGACGACGCATCGTCGGTACTCGAAAGCTAAGGGTTCCCATTCATAGGCAATGACATCAGTTGATGCCCTGAGCCACCTGAGACAGTCCTCTGGTATTGAGGCGGGCGATAGAGTTGAGGGTGTGTGGTTGGGTGCAGGTCGGGCCACGGAGACAAGGTGGTGGTGGAGCTGGGAGACGCGGCCAAGCTGAGCAATGCCCTGCGCTGGAAGCGCGACCACTGCGCGACGCTGTTTGTGCACGGCCTTCACAGCTCCCCCGATCAGCCCTGCGTCGCCAAGGTCATCCAAGGTAGGTCGCGACTCGAAGCCTTCTTCACTGCCCCGCTCCGTGTGCAGTGTATCGTCACAGCTGAAATAACACAGCGTTGGGCAAAACACATTTATAAATAGTCAGTGCCTGATTTACAAAATTGTACGTCCCGGAACGTGCCCCAAATTAATTATTAATTGAATAGAAATAATTATGTTTATAATAAAATTTAATAAATATAAATCGAACTTAAGAACATTTAGTGATAATGGAAGCACTATTTATATGTAAATATAATAATAATAATAATAATAATAATAATAATAATAATAATAATAATAATAATAATAATAATAAATAACAATGGGGGTTATAATGACATTTTATCGTTTTTTATTAAATAATTTTATTACATTCGTAGATAACTGTATCGATATCTTTGTCTATTTATAGATAACTGATACAGTTAAGTGGAAAATTAATTTTTGAGTTTACAAAAGTTCGCCGAACTAAAAATTGAAATTGCCAAGTGTTTGTCCATTTGTTTTTTGTTTGTTTGTTTTTTTCTATTTTGTTTCCGAGGTACCGGAATGCAGTTCCGTCGCGTTCCGCCAGAAATCAAGCCCGGCAAATAGTCATTCACATCTCTTAATTATTAGTTACTTGAAAAACGTGAATAACTAAAACTTTCAATTATCAATTGAACACCAGTGTCTAAATTCTATAATTGAGTTAGTATTAGTTAGTCAGTGTAACTAATAACTTAGTTTGAGAGATATTAGTAACTAATAACTCTAAACTAATAGTTGTTAGATGCAGTTTAGAGAATAATAACAGAATCGATCAATGTTATGTCAGTTTCTTTTCTTGTTTGTATTTCTTGTGACAGTTTTTATTTGTAATTTTCTCTGTAGTTATGTTTCATTAGTGGAGATGTGATTGCAGAAACAGTACTGTTGCATTTGAGTTAAGAAACACCTCTTACTGATTACTCATGAAAACATGCTACACCATCCTGGTTAAGCCAGAATCAGTTCAACTTTTATAGGCAGATTTTTATTGATCTTGTCAAATATTTAATGTATTACGATGTAATTTAACGACTAGTATGAAAATACGCAATACATAAACCTACTATTTGCGTTCATCTACCCGATTTCGTATTTGTAATGGCCTGTTCAGCCTTTAGAGCGGTTTTTTGATACACATTGATGTCAAATAAAACTGGAGGCATAGTCGGTGTGTACGTAACACGTTAGAAACGATTCGCATTCATTTCATATACGTTAGATATTCCCTATTACTTCTAATCGCCTCATCATAACAAAATGCAGTTTTTGCTTAACAATCCTTAATCACGAGACAAGTAATATACGATAGAAAACATTTCGTTATATTTTTAGTTTTATACAAATTTAATCATTTTTTAAAATTGGTCTATGTATTGTTCTTTTCTCCTGCAATTTATAAATCATAAAAAAATCAATGATATTTCATTTGTTAATATTTTATAAATAATATTTTGTAAAAATAGTTTATTGCTGACATGTCAATTGATTTTGCACCCTGCGGCTGTATTGAAAATTGCCGTGCAGCAATGGCTCGCAAATTTCCCTCCTTGGGGCAGGTGACCTTGCTTTGGCGGTCGCGGCTGAGACCGTTGGTTGGGAGGGGTGACAAGAAGGGATGTCTGGGAGGGAAACTTCAGGAATCAAGACCCTCATAGTAAAAACACAGAAACAAACATTATTATTACATAACTTCTGAATGTGAGAATATTGTTTCCTCCATTGACACAGTTACTGAATTTCCAAATCGAGTATTGAACTTAATATAAAAACTGATAGTATTAGAAAAACAATAATTAAAGCAATTTTGAAACATTTTACTACTATCTCAATACAAGAGCTGATTGTCAAAAAAATAATAATAAAAATTGCTACAAATTATTTCGAAACGCTTTCGTGAAAAATCTTATTAATTTGTTTCTTTCAGTAAGCCGTGCTGCCGTGTTCATACAGGTCCTTCAAACCAGGATCTATTCTTATTAAGTATAAGTTTGTCTTTTTCTCTGCAACTCCTCCCAGCCTAACGTTCCCGCACAACGTTGTGCTGAGAAAAGTAAAACTACATCAACTGTGGGTTTCCAACGAATACTTTTGGAACATTTTGTTTTAAGTTATGACTAAAATTTCAGTTAGTATATTTACAAGCGCTAGTCTAAACTAATTAAATTAGTTTTTAATGGTCGGATTCATGTAATAACTAATTCTGTCAAAACGTTAAGCAAGACTATTCGATATGTCAAATACTTTACCAAAGGAATGAATTCTAACTATTCTGTAAAATGGTTGTAATTTATTTTCATTCACGAGTTCCCATCTCATATCGCTCCGCCCCGGCCACTCTCCTCATCCGGTGATACTCTTTCCCTCCTCGTCCTTGTCGCGTTCCTGCTCACCCCGCCTCACCCCGCCTCGCCCCGCCTCGCCCCGCCTCGCCCCGCCTCGCCCCGCCTCGCCCCGCCTCGCCCCGCCTCGCCCCACCCTACCCCGTCCCTCCCTGCCCTGCCTCGTTCCGTCCCGCCCCGCCCCGTCCCGCGCGTTTCAGCTCCAATCATGGCCCGCCCGCACCGTTTCCCGAAATCCGTAATGCCTAAATGCATTCCAGAATGCGTTAAAACAAATTTTGTGAAACATACAGATTTTCTCCCCTTCAACTTGTTCACTCCATCAATGGTCAATTCTTTTAACCGTAGTATTTACATACGCCGAGAGATGAATTGTCATTCCAAATTTCGCGTTTCAAGCTTTTATTGCTATTTCAAAAGGCGCATTGCAAAGTTTCCAATTACTGAGGAAGTACACCATTCTGCGTTCTTAAGAAACGCCTATGAATACAGACTTTCTGAATACTGTATACGAAGAGGGCATTCAAAAAAATACGTTCGCTTGGAGGACGGTCTTCGTCATCTGCGATGAAGTTGAACACCGAAGGCAATGATGAAAACAAACGTCAGGTAATATTCTTGGAATATTAATATCGAACTATAAAGAAATGTTTAATGATTGAAAATATTTTTGTTTATTCTCTGAAAATAATTTTCAAAACAATTATTGTATTTATAAATAAAAAAATACGCCCAATTTTAATTTAATAATATATTCATTGAAATCAGAAAAGAGAGTGGGTTTAAAGCACAACGGATTTTTGAGAGGTATGTTGCAATTGTTACTAGTGGTATCACATAGATGGAGATATTTCTAAAAAGTGCTAAATTTTACGAAAGTAATTTCTTGAATGGTACTTTTGTCTACTTATGTCATGCTTATTACTTAATATAAAGTTAATTTTCATCCTGTAATTTATCATTATGACTTATTCATTGATTAAAAAAGTAAAACCCTAGAATTTAAAGTAGTTGAACACAAAAAAATTCTGTCACAAAATGTAGTGCGGAGTTTTTGATAGTGTGAGGCATTCTTATTGCTATGAATATAGATACTATATTGAAACCACATTTATGCTGAACAGCAATAAATAAATTTAAAATCATGGTGCAATCAATCACAAGATACGCCAACAACCATAGCAACTCTCAATTTTGACCAAAACCTTAATAAATATAAAGGGCTTAGTTCAAAGTTCATTAATTTCAAGGGTTTGAGGCAGTAGTATGATAAGCAACACAGAGGCCAAAATCGAGATAGGCCCTATTCACATAACTGAATAGCGGGAGACTTCCTGTGGCTCGTGCAGCGAATCTTGTTACAGCTTCAAACCTTGCAATTAAAAATAAAGCATGTAGCTTAAGAACTTCCTTCGTGGTCCTATGAATTGTGCGTGTGTGTGTGTGTTGCAGCGTACGTGCGTCAGCGGTCGTGGAACGTGCTGGCGCTGGACTGGAGCGGCGTGGCGGGGGCGGCGGCGGGCGAGGGGGAGGGGGAGGGGGCGTGGCTGGGGGCGGCGGGGGCAGCGGTGGCGCGGGCGCTGGACGCGCTGGCGGAGACGGGGGCGGGGCTGTGCCACGCGGCGGGCGCGGGCGCCGGCGCGCACCTCGCGGGCCACATCAGCAGGCGCATGCACGCGCCCTTCAAGCACGTCGTCGGTGAGCGATCGCTGGCAGCGACACGCACTCCATGTTGCGCACACCGTGGTGGTTCTTAATTGCACTCTTTAACAATCGTTCTTGCCGACCTGGATGGCCGAGATGGCTAAGAGCGTGTACCGACTCAGTCCTTCGGTTGGAAGGGTCGCTGGTTCGAGTCCAGCCTCGTGCAAGGTTGATTGTTCCTGTCTCTCATGTACGTGTTGTCGCGGCGGGCCTCGCATTCTGCTGACCCCAGATGAGAGAATCCCGCAGGTGTTGGTGTCTAGTGTATGGTCGAATATCGTCCGATCGGGACGTAGGGTAACAGGCTGTCTGCTGGATAAAAGACCTACGAAAAAAACGACTCATTCCATTACTTCGATTAAAACATTAAGTTCATGACACTATGTCAGCTCTGACACAATCGGGAGATTGAACGTCACTACAGTAACGTCACTATAGTGACACGCTATCATCCAATTGGAAGCTTGAACGTCACTAGAATGACCTTCAAGCTTCCGATTAGACGGATGACAGCGTTACAGCTGACTAAGTGTCAACGGACTTAATGTTTTAACCGAAGTACAGCGTCACAAGCTTACGAAGCAGTTGCAAATAAAGTAAAACATAATTAACTATTTGCATCATATTTTATTTTCCATTGGGTCGGTAAAAACAATGGTCATTAATAAATTAGGTATTAACTTGATTTAATTTGATTTGATTTACTTGGTCAAAAAACAGTAAAACTTGTTTTTATTTCTTTTTCTTAGACCTCACTCACAATGCGAACTTAACCGAAACGTTTTGCTGCAAACTTAGCAGTAAAATTTATCGTTCTATGTACCACCACTTTATGTCACAAACGACGTGACCACAACACGAGCTCTTTGCATGAAAAGCCCGGCGAGACACCATGTTGAATGGAGAGCGACAAGTGTTGAGAAACATTTTGAAAGGGGCATAAAGTGAAAATTTTCATCAGTGACCTATCAAACATAACAGGATGAAGGTGTAATTGAAATACAAGTGCAATATTTAAAAAAAAAAAAGATTCGTATGTCTGTTTCAATGCCTGGTAACAATGTGATAATTTTGATATTTGGCTGCATTTAAAACTACCGCTAATATTGTGACGCAAACTGGTGCCTGAAGCTCAGTGGCTGAAGTCGGATACGATGCGCAATGGCTCACCCGCGTATTTTCATCATTACGCAGCCGCTTGCGCTTGGGGGCCGGTGCACCGACTCGTTAACGTCGCTCGCCCATCGTGTTTCACCCATTAACGCCCAACGTATTGTTCCATTTAAATACAGACACTCCCCAAGGTCGAAGCTAAAAGCAGAGGGGGACACTGTCATCCAATAGAGAACTTCAATACCAAAAGTTGAAGTTGTAACGAAGCTCCCGATTGGATAACCGCGTCACAGCTATCTGCAAACACCACTTCATTTAAAGCGTACAATAATTTTATGCGCATAGCGCTCGACAATTGTCTGCGCGTCTGTGTGCGCAGAGGCATTGTTGGGGCACATGTTTTTGCAACTTTTAGTGCCGAATCATTGTTATATTTCTAAATTATCTACTCGTTCTAGTGGTCTCCAAAGCACCAACCGCTAGTTATTATACATATTAAATTATACATTACATTTCCCCCTTAGATGTTTGCAAAACCGTTTGACAGCTGATTACACTGTAAGCCCCGTCAACTTCGGTGCAAACAAACTTATCTTTTGCTTTACACCGCCCTTTGCCTCCCACTTAACCAGTGGCAAAATGCAGCTAAGCACAATTTTAGAAGATGATTTGATCTGATGAATCATGAATTCGTGCTTTAGCGATCTCGGTTAAAATCACATCTAGCAACCAGGAACTTGCTTGTATATTTCTTTTAGGACGTCTCCATGTTTTGAAAAAATAAAATTCGCAATAGAAATATTTAAGATAAGAAAAAAAGCGTTGAAGTTGAATGACCCATTTTTTGGAACAATTGACATTAATGGGTTAAATAATCATGATTAACGATTAAATAAAGCATTTTTATTAAGTAATACAACTTAGCGGGCACAATCATTAATAATCACGGGAGTGTAAATTTAAATCGAATAAGGATTATTGATGATTATGATCTCCACTTGTAACGTTATACGTTTATACCGTGCGCACCCAAGATTTTTCTGGAGGGGGAGGATTAGATGTCTAGTGTCCAGCCAAATTAATGTTTTATTATAAAGCATTTTTATTAATGCTAAAAACATATGATGTATTTCTATTTGTTTTCTTATAGTTAATATTTATAACGTAAGCAATTGATAGTCAAAGCTATACTTTTTAATGTCTCGTTTTAAAACGGTGCTGAAGCCTCATGAGCCCCCCTTCCTTGGGCGGGCCATTGAGTTTATAAGTTGTATAATTCGTATTTAATAACAATAATTTATTACATATTAATATTGAGAAAAACACCTATAAAATATTGCTCAATGAATTAACCTACCTATTACCTGATATAACTATATATAGTTATAAGTAAATGTCTCGTTTTAACAAATGACTATTTATCAGGTTAACATGAAAATAGTAATAAGGTGTCCCAAACGGATATATCGCTGAAGTGGTAGTGCAGTTGCGATCTCGGACAAAAGAACTGAAGGTCTAATCTTACTTGTGCGTGAATTTTTGCTTTAGGTTTGTGCCATTTTCAGCATTTCCAAGCACCAGAGCCATTTTCAGCACTTTCATGACACATTTCATGACAATTTCTAATATATTTATTTTTATTATTATTTGCGTCAAGTTCTCACCAAGCAAATAAGGGATGTAATAGGGGCAGGGAATTGTCGGTCGATTAATATTTGGTGTGCATTTTGACACGAGCCTTTCGCATGACGTCAGCGTTGCGTGAAACGGCGAGGATGTTCCGCGCTATTGAAAATTTACTCCTGCCAGTCGCAGACATACATAGGCAGACATGCACACTGATCATTGTGATTCAAATTACGAAATAAGAAGATGTACAAACTAAGGAAATACAATGCCCCCCGATACAAAGAATATAAATCCAGAACTGATTACTGTGACACTTCGCTAGATTATATTTTTTCATTTTATAAAATAACCCTAGAACAGAAATTCCACATTTTTCTTTTATCGACCCCTTTTAAGAGAATGTTTTATTTATCGAACCCCCAAACGTTTTCTTTGTAATATGTAGCAACCACAATTCTTGTAAATATATAATTTTCCAATTATCATAAACTTTTCCGCTTTTCAGTAGAGAAGTTGAAGTTTTTTAATCTTCAATTCATAATTTAATTACTCACCCCCAAATGACTCCACAATAATCATTGAGCCCTTTTAAAATTTAATCGTCCCCCAGGGAGTCTGTAAGAACATTGTAGGGCAAACCTACCCTAGAATAAGAACACGACTCAATTTTGAACATTGTTAAAGGGGGTCTGGTCAGCAATCCGCACGAGATATCTGCTCCTTGGACGACCGTGAAAAAAAATTCGGCTCGTGTGATCAGATATCTCGTTCGTACCCTACAAGGTCTCAAAGGTTGAAGCAGCGGTCGCGGGCGGCGCTGTTGCAGGCGTGGACCCATCCGGCGCCCCGTCCGCGGCGGAGCGCATGCCGTGCGACCAGCCGCTCAACGCCAGCGACGCCGCGTGCGTGTCCACGGTGCACACGGCCTGGGACGACTCGCGGCCCGCGCCGCTCCTCGGCCACGTGGCCTTCTTCCCGCACGGCATCCGCCGCCAGCAGCACGCGCACCCCCGGCGCGCCGGTGAGTGACTTGCCTCCACGGCACGCGCACGCGCACGCGCCGGGTAGTTACAAGAGGCCCGCACACGCTCAGGATTCGAGGCAGTTATGGGGCACGCACACTTCCAGGATACGGTCTGGTTTAAGAGGCCCGCATACGCTCCGAGTAGAGGGTAGTTACAAGCAGCCCCTACGCGCTCCACTTACTAGATAGGTATGTAGCCTGCACGTGCTCAGGATACAGGGCAGGTTTAAGAGGCCGGCGCACACGCCGAGTACGTAGTAGTTACAATAAGCTCGTACACGCTCAGTATTTGAGACAGTTGTGAGGCACGTACACTCTTAGGATGTGGGACAGGTTTAAGAGGCTCGCGCACGCTCCGAGTACGGGGTAGTTACAAGAGGCCCGCACACGCTCAGGATTCGAGACAGTTATGAGGCCCGCACACTTCCAGGATACGGTCTGGTTTAAGAGGCCCGCATACGCTCCGAGTAGAGGGTAGTTACAAGCAGCCCCTACGCGCTCCACTTACTAGATAGGTATGTAGCCTGCACGTGCTCAGGATACAGGGCAGGTTTAAGAGGCCGGCGCACACGCCGAGTACGTAGTAGTTACAATAAGCTCGTACACGCTCAGTATTTGAGACAGTTGTGAGGCACGTACACTCTTAGGATGTGGGACAGGTTTAAGAGGCTCGCGCACGCTCCGAGTACGGGGTAGTTACAAGAGGCCCGCAACGCTCAGAATTCGAGACGGTTATGAGGCCCGCACACTTCCAGGATACGGACTGGTTTAAGAGGCCCGCATACGCTCCGAGTAGAGGGTAGTTACAAGCAGCCCGTACATGTCCAGCTTACTAGATAGGCATGTAGTGTGCACACGCTCAGAATGCAGGACTGATTAACTGGAGCATTGCAATTATAAAAATAATTTGTTTAAGACGCATTTTGATTTGCTAAATTTTCGTACTCAAATGAATTTTTTTGAATGAATAATGGCGTGAATGATATTTTATAGCATACAGACGTAAGATAAATAATTTCTAGCTGCAAAACCACCTGCATTTTCAGCATTTCCCTTTCCCCTTTCTCTGGAAAAAGAAAGATTGCTGACGGACTTTAAAGAGAAGTATTATCCGCGTTGAGTATCAAAATATATAATATCCTAAGTAAATCGTTTGAACACTTCCAAGCATGTGAAGTGCGCTGTTTGTCAAACGGATTCTCGCTACTGATTTATCCTGAGTGTGCACTTAGACTCATTTACACTCACATCACACTAGGATACTAAAATCTCTCAGTATCATACTTCAGGTAAGCGCGCACTGGGTCGCTCGGTACGGGCCCTATGATTCGACAATTTCTAGCGAACTAGAAGTGTAAAATGGACCCTGTTTCACTAATGACTTAAAACAAATAAAATCAAAGAGGAGTTTTAGCAGAAAGTCAAAACCTTATAACCTCCCTTTTTCTGGACATTGTAGACTGTCTGAATTTATATGACGTCCTAATTTCATTATTCGTACTAAATTAACTAGCAAAATAATATTCGCTATTCATAAGAATAAATCCGTCCTTCAAAGTTTATTTAAGTGGAAGGCTTATTTATCTTCTAAATATTTTAATCACTTTTAAGTTAACCAACCTCAGAGGATCCCAGGATCCCCATTTTGAAAATATCAATGGAATTTTCTCTTCTCCGCTTTGGAACATTTCATCAGAAATCTCTCGCGAACCAGTCCTCCTTTATAAGCACTAAACTCTTTCTTAATTAGTTTAAGATATAAATGTCTAATCTTATTAAGTTGCGACCATAACTGACCATTCACTCTGTGTCCAGATACGGAAGATGTAAGTCTCCTCGGCTGGCTCGAGGCCTGCTCCAGCCCAGATGTGGATTCTGGGAGCCGAGTGATTATATCAATCGTTTCTGCGGTTTTCCCCCGATGAATTCTAGGAAGTTACCAGAGTAGTACCTTACACAACGGGACACATATCGTGCGTGATTCTATCACTTTTCTAGGAGTGTGCCAGGAATATGCCTCGTCAGTGTATAAGAAAAGTCATACATATCTTTAATCGTCATTTTTAATTCCAGTGAAGAAATACATTTAGAAAATATTATATTTTATAAGTTAAATTTCATAAATATATTTCACAAGTCAACTGTAATGTAGAGTAAACCATTTGACATCAAAATAAACTTCTCATCCCATAAAAACGGTTAACCTGGAAAATGACATTGTTTTAGATGTGTCATTTTTCTTGTGAACCGTCGATTTGTGTTGGGTGAAGAGAAAGGACGATGAAGAGTGGTGATTGTAGGGGTTTTCTGGGAAAAATGAAAAGTGATGGATGCTGTGGGCAAAGGGGTAAGGCGGTGCCCGGGGATTATGGTGATTGAAGGGAAAGGAAAGCAGAGAGTGGTGGTTGAAGGCGGCGAGGCGGTGGTGAAGGAAGGTGGTTGAAGGCGGCGAGAGGCTCTGACACTAACAAAACGAGATAGAAAGAAAGAGGGAGAGAGGGGGAGAGAGAGGGAGGGAGAGAGCGAGAGAGGGAAGGGGAGAGAGATGATAGAGGAAGGGAGGGAGAGAGAGGGAGAGAGAGGAAGAGAGGGGGAAGGAGAGAGACGGAGGGAGAGGGAGGGAGAGAGAGGGAGAGAGAGAGAGGGAGGGATGTGGGCTGAAGTGAAAGGAAAACGCAGAGTGGTTGTGGAAAGGGGCAAAGGAGAGGATGGTGGGAAAAGAAGATGAAGAATGGTAGGCCCAGGAGAACAGGGATGTGCCGGGAAGGTGCATGGAAATGAAAAACCAAAGACGAGTGGTGGTTGTAGGGTGCGAGAGGGTATAGCAATGCCAGGAATGTGTATCGAGAAAAAGTGAAAGGAAGAGCTAAGAGTAACAGTTACTGGTGACGAAGGAAAGTAAGGCGATGTAGGAGAAATAAAGACGAAGAGTGGTGTTTGTAGTGGGTGAGGAGGCTGTGATTATGTCCAGGAGTTGTAAGGAGATGAAGGGAATGGAAGATGAAGGCTGGTAGATCGAGGGTGCTGGTGCTGGAAGGAAGCGAGGCCAAATAAAAACGGAACATAAAAAACGGAAGATGGTAGTTACAGGTTGCGAGGGGCTGATCTCGGGGGATGAAGGGAAGGGGGGAGAAGGGAATTGAAGATGAAGACTGGTTGTTCTAGTGGCTGGGGTTGGCACCGGAAGGAAATGTGACCAAGGGAAAGATGATGGGCAAGTGGGCTTTGGCCGTTCTCGAGGGCTGTGAGGGAGTAAAGGGAATGGAAGATGAAGTCTGGTGGTTCGAGGGGTTGAGGCAGGAAGGCACCAAGGCCGCAGGAAAGACGGAGGGTGGTGGTTACAGACGGCGAGGGGTTGTGCTCGGGGGATGTGTGGGACTGAAGGGAAAGGAAGATGATGGCTGGCGGTTCGAGGGCGTTGAGGCTGGAAGGCATCAAGGCCGCAGGAAAGACGGAGGGTGGTGGTTACAGACGGCGAGGGGTTGTGCTCGGGGGATGTGTGGGACTGAAGGGAAAGGAAGATGATGGCTGGCGGTTCGAGGGCGTTGAGGCTGGAAGGCACCGAGGCCGTAGGAAAGACGGAGGGTGGTGGTTGCAGGCGGCGAGGGGTTGTGCTCGGGGGATGTGAGGGAGTGGAGGGAATGGAAGATGAAGGCTGGTGGTTCGAGGGGTTGAGGCAGGAAGGCACCGAGGCCGTAGGAAAGACGGAGGGTGGTGGTTGCAGGCGGCGAGGGGTTGTGCTCGGGGGATGTGAGGGAGTGGAGGGAATGGAAGATGAAGGCTGGTGGTTCGAGGGGTTGAGGCAGGAAGGCACCGAGGCCGTAGGAAAGACGGAGGGTGGTGGTTGCAGGCGGCGAGGGGTTGTGCTCGGGGGATGTGAGGGAGTGGAGGGAATGGAAGATGAAGGCTGGTGGTTCGAGGGGTTGAGGCAGGAAGGCACCGAGGCCGTAGGAAAGACGGAGGGTGGTGGTTGCAGGCGGCGAGGGGTTGTGCTCGGGGGATGTGAGGGAGTGGAGGGAATGGAAGATGAAGGCTGGTGGTTCGAGGGGTTGAGGCAGGAAGGCACCGAGGCCGTAGGAAAGACGGAGGGTGGTGGTTGCAGGCGGCGAGGGGTTGTGCTCGGGGGATGTGAGGGAGTGGAGGGAATGGAAGATGAAGGCTGGTGGTTCGAGGGGTTGAGGCAGGAAGGCACCGAGGCCGTAGGAAAGACGGAGGGTGGTGGTTGCAGGCGGCGAGGGGTTGTGCTCGGGGGATGTGAGGGAGTGGAGGGAATGGAAGATGAAGGCTGGTGGTTCGAGGGGTTGAGGCAGGAAGGCACCGAGGCCGTAGGAAAGACGGAGGGTGGTGGTTGCAGGCGGCGAGGGGTTGTGCTCGGGGGATGTGAGGGAGTGGAGGGAATGGAAGATGAAGGCTGGTGGTTCGAGGGGTTGAGGCAGGAAGGCACCAAGGCCGCAGGAAAGACGGAGGGTGGTGGTTACAGACGGCGAGGGGTTGTGCTCGGGGGATGTG